>PVJN01002959.1:72500-102017 GCA_004026805.1 Lasiurus borealis | reverse complement strand
TTGTGGTCCTCTTTGGATTCCTTTTATATGGGGTTCTGTGTGCTTCCTGGACTTATAAGTGTATTCCTTTTACCAGATGTGGGAAGTTTTCAGTCATTATTTCTTTAAATAGGTTTTCAGTATCTTGCTCTCTCTCTTCTTCTGGCACCCCCACAGTTCTGATGTTGGTACGCTTGAAGCTGTCCAGAGGCTCCTTACCTTCTCTTCACATTTTCGGATTCTTTTCTCCTCTTGCTTTTCCAGTTGAGATTTTTCTGATTCTTTATATTTCAAATTTTTGACTTGACTCATGCCTTCCTCTAGTCTGCTGTTAGGACTCTGTATAATATTTTTTTATTTCAGTCAGTGTATGTTTAATTTCTAGTTGGTCCTTTTCCATTTCTAGTTAGATCTTTTCCATCTCTATTTGGTTATTTTTCATCTCCTCTTGGGTCTCACTAACATTATCTAACTTTTCTAGGATATTCTTGAAAAACCTTATAAGCATGGTTTTGAACTATATATTCAGTCGTTTGTTTTGCTCCATTTCTTTTGTTTGTGATCCCTTCCCTTGTCTCGGCATTTTCACTATGCCAGAACTTCTGTGTTAGATTCAGCCTTATGATACCAGACTTGCAAAACTGCAAAAGCCTCTCTGTTGAGCTTGGGATGGGTGGAGTCTCAGGGTATAAGGGACCCCAATGCCTTCCAGTCGGCTCTGCCCTCCACTGCCCCTGAGACTCACGTGACTGGGTAATCGCTGGAGCGGTCTTTGTGCGCATTCGCGCTCTCTCGCATTACCTCTAGACTGCTGCTTTTCCAGCTCCCCTGTGCTCCGGGACCATATGAGTCTGGGTCCCTAGGGTTTAGTCCGAAACTGGGGTTTAGTGCAGTTAGAAGTGACGCAGTTGGGAGTGTCTGTCTCCAATCCACTTGTGAAAGCCAGCAGCACAATCAGCAATCAGTCCTTTGCGCACAGTGCCGTGCGTGCCACCGGACTTCTGATCTTTTGCGACTCCCCTAAATTTCTGTGCACTTCTCCCTTTTCACAATCCAAACTCCCCCCGTATGAATTTCGGCTGGATCTGGGGTTTAGTGTCCTAGGATAAGGGGTTCAATGCCTTTGAGAGTCTTCATCTCCCTCCCACCAGAGAAAGCCAGCAAGGTTCTCTGGCACCCGCTCTCTCCACATGCACGTCTCCGTACCTCAGCTCTTTGCAGCTCCTTTCGGTCTCTGTGAGCCCCTCTCTTTCCTTCTAGTTGTAGAACTTCCACTCAGCCAGCTTTCCTGTGGTTCTGGATGATGTCCGTTCTGTCTTTTAGTTGTAGTTTTGAAATTGTTGTGCAAGGCAGCAGTGTAGGTGTTTACCTATGCTGCCATCTTGGATTCTCCTTATGTGCATTCTTGTGGGTTCTTTGTAATCATGAATTCCGGGTGGGCCTGGATAATCATGTTTGTTCCTGGTGCTTAGCTGGGTTTAGATAACAAAACCCACCACCTGGCACCTGAGCTAAAGGTCAGGCTGACAACACACCTAATATGTTGCCTCTGCCAACGCCACTGGATTTAGCTGACAATAATTAAAGAAATGCTCATGCGCCTTCCCAGGCGCTCTCTGTAACAGACAAACACAAACTGGAGGCAGCACAAGATGGACGCCGGGAAGCCGTCATGACAGAGCAGGAGTGATAAGAGCAGAGGGGCCAGATCCATTCCAATCCGAGGGCTTTGAGGACAATACTTCCTTATCCTCATGTCTCCTTTTCTGTCCTCCCCGCTGCCTGCAGGCGGACCCTCACAAGTCCCACCTTCTCTCTCTGGTGTCCCAACACTGGTGGAAACACTGACTGTCCCACTAGTTTGTCCCTCTTGGTACCTTTGCCTTTGATAAAATATTGTGGTGAAGGACACATGATATGGATCTGCCTCCTCACAGATGTTTAAGCATCAGCACAGGGTTAACTGAGCCAGCGCTGCACAGCAACCACTCATGTACCATCCATCTCTCACGCGTGAGACCTGCATCCAGTGGCAGGGCTTTCGTTCCCTCCTCTGGCACCCCTGCCACCCTGGCCACTGCCGTGCTGTTCTCTGTGCATTTGGCTGCTTCAGATCCCTCATGTGGGGAGTCATGCAGTGTCAGTCCCTCTGCCACTGGCTCATTTCCCTTTAGCCACTGTGCTCAGGGCTCTTCCGCGTCTTCGGACATGGCAGTGTTTTCTCCTTTTTCTTAGCCAAGTCATATTCCTTTGCGCATCACATCTTGTTTATTCATTGATTCTATCGATAGACTTTCAGGCTGTTCCCACCTTGTGGCTATTGCGAATAATGCGGCCGTGACCATGGTGTGCAACTATCTCTCCAAAACCTGGATTTCCCTTCTTTTGGATTCATACCCAGAAGTGGGTTGTTGGTGGCTCTATTCCTAATGTTCTGAGGAGCCTCCGTCCTGAGGTTAAATGGACATCCTAACCAGTGTAAAGTGATACTTGTTGAGGTATTGATGAACATTTTCCTGATGATTATTGATGTTGAGCGTTTTTCCGTGTACCTGTCGGACATTTTTCGGGAGATTTTTTGGAGGGAAGTGTCTAAGTCCTTTGTCCATTTTTTAAATTGGGTTAATTTGTATGTTTTTTAAAAATATGTTTTTTATTGATTTCAGAGAGGAAAAGAGAGGGAGAGAGAGAGAAACACCAATGATGAGAGAGAATCATGGATCGGCTGCATCCTACACACCCCCTACTGGGGATCGAACCCACAACATGGGCATATGCCCTTGGCTGGAATCAAACCTGGAGCCCTTCAGTCCACAGGCCAATGCTGTATCCACTGAGCCAGACCAGCCAGGGATTAATTTGTGTTTTTTTTTTTGCTCTTGAGCCATAGGGATCTCGTCGACGTTAGCTGCCTCATCTCCATGCTCCTCTCTGATGGAATTATATCTTCCACTCAGCCTGGTCTTCCTGCCCTAGCATTCCCATCTCAGTCTGCTCCTCCCACCTTCCGATGGTTTCCAAAATACACTCAGACCCAACCTGGACACATCCTGAAGAGACTAGGTCAAGTCAGGGTTCCCTGAGGCCTTTCCTGGCCACAGCCAGCCATTCCCTCTGCTGAAGTTTCTGTACTTCTTCCTTTTTCATAGCCTATCTAATAAAAGCATAATATGCAAATTGACTGTACCTCTGCTACACCCACAAGCCACACCCACCAGGCGATCAGAGCAAGCATGCAAATTAACCCAACCAAGATCATTATGGCTACAGAGTGAGCAGAAGGCTTGGCTCTGCTCCAGGCTACAAAGTTTCAATTGTAGAAGATAAATACATTCCAGATAGCAGATCCTCTGCTTGGGTTGCAGGGGGGCATGGCCAGCCTAAAAAAGCAACACAGGCCCCTTACCAAGGCCACCCTAAGCTCCAAGGGAACCGCCACCCTGATCTGGGACACCCTTTAGGGCAAACCAGCTGGCCCCCACCCATGCACCAGGGCTCTATCCTACCTAATAAAAGAGTAATATGCTGATTGATCATCACTCCAACACACAAGATGACTGCCGCCATGTGGTCAAAAGATCCTGTCCCCATGTGGACACAAGATGGCCACCACAAGTTGGCCTGCAGGGGAGGACAGTTGGAAGGGACCAGGCCCATAGGGGAGGGCAGTTAGGGGCAAACAGGCTGGCAGGGAAATAGTTAGGCATCAATCAGGCTGGCAGGGTAGTGTATAGGGGGTGATCAGGCAGGTAGGCAGAAGCGATTAGGAGCAATCAGGAAGGCAGGCAGGTGAGCAGTTAGAGAGATGTCCGGTTGCCCGTTTAGGCCTGATCCTGGATTGGGCCTAAACAGTCAGTTGGACATTCCCTCAAGGGGTCCCAAATTGGAGAGGGAGCAAGAAGGCTGTGCTGAAGGACACCCTTTCCCTGTGCATGGGTCTCTAGTATATATATAATGTGCCTATTTTTAAAAAAATGTATTTCATTGATTTTTTACAGAGAGGAAGGTAGAGAAACATTGATCAGCTGCCTCCTGCACACTCCTTTTTTTTCTTCAAATTTTTAATTCATTTAATTTTTATTTTTTTAATTAAATCTTTATTATTCAGATTATTACATTTGTTTCTCTTTTTTCCCCTCCATAGCACCCCTCCACCCAGCTCCCACCCATCCCTCTATCCTTACCTCCCTCCCATTGTCCTCATCCATAGGTGTATGATATTTGTCCAGTCTCCGCCTGTACACCCCTCACTCCTTTCTACCTGAGAATTATCAGTCCACTCCCTTTCAGTGCTCCTGATTCTATTCACTAGTTTATTCTGTTTATCAAATTTTTAATTCACTAAATTTTTAGATTCACTTGTTGATAGATATGTATTTGTTGTTCATAATTTTTTGTCTTTTACCTTTTTCTTCTTCCTCTTCTAAAAGAGTACCTTTCAGCCTTTCATATAATACTGGTTTGGAGTTGATGAACTCCTTTAGCTTTTTCTTCTCTGTGAAGCTCTTTATCTGCCCTTCAATTCTGAATGATAGCTTTGCTGGATAGATTATTCTTGGTTGTAGGTTCTTGCTATTCATCACGTTGAATATTTCTTGCCACTCCCAGACTTCTGGCCTGCATCGTTTCTGTTGGGAAATCAGCTGACAGTCGTATGGCTGCTCCTTGTAGGTAATGAACTGTTTCTCTCTTGCTGCTTTTAATATTCTCTCTTTGTCTTTTGCTCTTGGTATTTTAATTATGATGTGTCTTGGTGTAGTCCTCTTTGGATTCCTTTTATATGGGGTTCTGTGTGCTTCCTGGACTTGTAAGTCTATTTCTTTTACCAGAATTGGAAAGTTTTCAGTCATTATTTCTTTAAGTAGGTTTTCAGTATCTTGCTCTCTCTCTCCTTCTGGCACCCCTACAATTCTGATGTTGGTATGCTTGAAGCTGTCCCAGAGGCTCCTTACATTATCTTCACATTTTTGGATTCTTTTCTCTTCTTGCTTTTCCACTTGAATGTTTTCTGCTTCTTTATATTTCAAATTTTTGACTGGATTCTTGCCTTCCTGTAGTCTGCTGTTAGGTCTCTGTATAATATTTTTTTATTTCAGTCAGTATATGTTTAATTTCTAGTTACATCTCTAGTTGGTTCTTTTTCATCTCCTCTTGGGTCTCTCTAATTTTATCCAACTTTTCTAGCATATTCTTGAAAAACCTTATAAGTGTGGTTTTGAACTCTATATCCAGTCGTTTGTTTTCCTCCATTTCTTTTGTTTGTGATCCCTTCCCTTGTCTCGGAATTTTCACTATGCCAGGAGAACTTCTGTGTTGGATTCAGCCTTATGATACCAGACTTGCAACACCACAGAGCCTCTCTGTTGAGCTTGGGATGGGTGGAGTCTCAGGGCTTAAGGGACCGCCTTGCCTACCAGTTGGCACCGCCTCCATGGCCCCCGAGTCTCACGTGACTGGGTAATCGCTGGAGCGGTCCTTGTGAGCGTGCTCCCGCAGTGCCTCTAGACCTTTGCCTTTTTGGTTCCCCTGCGCTCTAAGACCACACGAGTCTAGGTCCCCAGGGTTTCACCCGAAACAGGGGCTTAGTGGAGTCAGAAGTGTCACAGTTGGGAGGGTCTGTCTCCCGCCTACTCTCGAAAGCCAGCGGCACAATCAGCAGTCTGTCCTCTGCGCAGACTTCTGATCTCCCCTAAATTTCTGTGCACCTCTCTCTTTTCACAGTCCAACTCCCTCGGTATGAGTTTCGGCTGGATCTGGGGTTTAGTGTCATAAGATAAGGGGTTCAATGCCTTTGAGAGTCTCCGTTTTCCTCCCGCCAGAGAAAAACAGCCAGGTACTCCAGCACCTGCTCTCTCCATGCACGTGTCTCCGTACCTCAGCTTTTTGCAGCTCCTCTGGGTCTCCGTGAGCCCCTCTCCTTCCCTCTAGCTGTAGAACTTCCACTCAGCCAGCATTTCTGTGGTTCTGGATGATGTCCGTTCTGTCTTTTAGTTGTAGTTTTAAAATTGCTGTGCGAAGCAGCAGTGTAGGTGTTTACCTATGCCGCCATCTTGGATTCTCCTTCCCCAAAAAATATCCCTGCACACTCCTTACTGGGGACACGTCCACAACCAAGGTACATGCCCTTGACCGGAATTGAACCCATGAATCTTGAGTCCACAGGCCGACACTCTATCTATCCACTAAGCCACACCGACTGGGGCCTCTCTGTACTTCCTGACTCACTTTTGAGTAAGAGGCCTAGATTGTGCCTGGCCTTAGGGTGGAGATGACATGGGCATATTTTAGGTTAACTGACTTTCACCACCTCCCTCCCCAGGACTTTCCAAGCCACTTGCCACACGTTTGGGGGCAGAGCTGCCTGGTGGGTCTGCATGGGCTCTGTCATGGGGAGCACGTGGAGGGGGCGGGGTCTGAGTGTGCAAGCCTCTGGCCATCCCAAGAGAGAAAGATGAGCTGGCCGGGGCCAGAATGGGCCTAGACAGCAGGTGTGCATCCAAGGCCGTGACGGTCAAATGGCAGGCAGGGTGGCAGATGTGTGCTGGGAGCCAGAGAGAAGCTGTACTCACCTCACAGTTCTGCAGGTCATCAGCACAGCTGCGGAGAGTGGGCCCCCTCTCCTCATAACACCCTGTTCCAGAGAGTTCTCGTCTCCCACCTGTGTGTCCTGGCCAGCGGGGCTGCAGGAGTGGCCTGTCCACTCTGTGCTGGAGATCAGCCAGGAGCCCTGGGGCAGCCTTCAGGGGGCCAAGGCCTGGGACAGGAAGGCTAGGCTGATGGGACAGAGTGTCTCTGGAGTCTGAGGACACCGGATCGAGCATGTGACATGGCTCTTGATCTCCATCTGCTACCTGCCAGGGGCTGCAGGGCCCTTTCCTGAGCTCCCAGATCCATGCTTCCCCCCTCCCACCCCCCAGGACCTCCATCCTTCTACATGGATGCCTCATGCCTCTCACAGCAATGGGAGTCCCAGCCTGCCATCCTGAGCCCAGCTGTCTGCTCTGTTCAGATGATGCTGTGGCCATTTCTGGTCCCTGTGTGCCCCGGAGGGGTCCAGCTGCGGGCCGGTTCTGTGGACTCGATTTTGTCCTTTTGGAATGGCCCCGAGGAAATCAAGGCCTGCCCTCACATGGACTGGGGATGGCTGACCACCTGTTCCGGCTTTCTTTCTTTTTTTAAAAAATATATTTTATTGTTTGTTTTTTTTTACAGAGAAGAAGGGAGAGGGACAGAGAGTTAGAAACATCGATGAGAGAGAAACATCAATCAGCTACCTCCTGCATATCCCCTACTAGGGATGTGCCCACAACCAAGGAATATGCCCTTGACTGGAATCAAACCTGGGACCATCAGTCCGCAGGCTGATGCTCTACCCTCTGAGCTAAACCGATTAGGGCTCGTCCGGTTTTCTTATACCCTCCTCCAAGGGTCACCCCCCCACCCTCCTGCCAGGCTGGTGTGTAGGATCACCCAGATGCTTAAACAAAGAAAGGAAGGAAGAAACAAGATCATTGGCCCTATCCCTGGGCCAATTGCTGAGCTCGGTTGTGGCTGGGCTGGGTCTGACGTTTATGCGATGAGCCTGTGCCTGTGATCAGGACACGGACCCCTGGTGGGTGGGGAATGGGCCTGCTGAGGAGCCGGTCATGTTTATTTCCTCTTTTGTTCCACTTGGGCCTTGTGGGTTTTAGAGTGATCATGTGTTTCCTTAGACATCAGAGAAAGTTGTCGCTAAAAACAAAACGCAGGCTTCACAGGGGTCCGTCTTTCTGAAGCCGTTCACCCTATCTGTGCATTCCTTTTCCCCACAGGTGGCCTGGACCTCATTTTCATGCCGGGTCTTGGGTTCGACAAGCAAGGCCACCGGCTAGGTCGGGGCCGGGGCTACTACGACACCTACCTGAGGCGCTGCGAGCAGCACCAGCGAGTGAAGCCATACACCATGGCCTTGGCGTTCAAGGAGCAGATTTGCATCCAGGTCCCTGTGGACGAACATGACATGAAGGTAGATGAAGTCCTCTACGAAGAAACCCCCTGAGTCCCTCCTCTGCAGCCCTACGCTCGGGGTCCAGACCTGAGAGAGGAGCACACAGAAGACATGCATGTCCCATCAGGGGTCAGTCAGAATTGTACCCCTCTGGGAACACCAGCTGCATTGTGGTAATAATTATAAGATACATAACTTTAAACCACCTTTAAAAATGAATAGAGCAGCCCTGGCCAGTGTCACTCAGTGGATAAAGCATCAGCCTGCGGACTGAAGGGTCCCAAGTTCGATTCCTGGTCAGGGCACATGCCTGGGTTACAGGCTCTATCCCCATTGTGGGGCAGGTAGGAGGCAGCCAATCCATGATTCTCATCATTGATATGTGTCTCTCTCTCCCTCTCCCTTCCTCTCTGAAATCAATAAAACTATATTTAAAAATTAATAGAGCTTTCAGTGGTTGTGATGCTTGGGAGGTCCAGGCAGGCTAAGGACGTCGGATCTAATTGTCCTCCCAGCGATTCAACCCTCCCCTGAAGGCCGTCAATAAAATCAATTAATTCCAGAATGAAATTATATGAATAGCCTTAGGTGCGGTAGAACATGAATTAAAGTGGAGGCCCTAGGATTTTGAGCGTAATTTCCCAATGCAAATGTGACTAGTCCGTCTCTCTGTTGTTCGGTGTAAGTAAATATTTGTGAGGAAGTGTGCTCTGATTCAAGGAGGGAGGAAGATGAGCTCCAGGGGGTGGGCGCTGTCCAGGGTCTTGCCATGGCCTGACAGCCTCTGGCGGGTATGTGCACATTCACTATGACGAGTGATGTGTTGGTGCTGGCTTTAGGCACAGGGATCCTCAAGAATATTACTGCTCACACTTTTGTAGCTAACTGGACTTACCGTGGAATGTTTCAGATATACACACACTGAGTGGCCAGATTATAATGATCTCCAAACGCATAATAATCTGGCCACTCCATGTGTATCCTATATAATAAAAGGCTAATATGCACATTGTTCCCTCGACCAGGAGTTCGACCAGCAGGCAGGCGGGCCAACCATCCATGTTCCCTCCCCCTGGCCAGGCTGGCCAGATTCCACCCATGCACGAATTTATGCACTGGGCCTCTAATACACACACACACACACACACACACACACACACACACACTCTGAGTGGCCAGATTATTATGTGTTCAGAGATCATCATAATCTGGTCACTCAGTGTATATATTTTTTGGATGAGTTAATGGAATACATTCAAAATATTTTCATCCATATTCTTTGGATGTTAGCTTATGATTTGATGTTTTATGTACAAAAGTAAAAAAAAAAAAAAGCACTTTAAAAATATCCACTGACCTCCCATGGAACTTTCCCAGCGAGTGTGCACAGTGGGAGGCAGGAGGGAACTGTTTCTGTGTGGTGCAAGGGCCTGTGACTCGCTGCTTCCACATTGGAGGGATGACTTCAACGGTGAGGTCAGGTGCAGTGCTCACAGCGCTGAGTGGCCATTGTCCAACCTGGGTGAGTAGTCAAATCTCTGAGCCACTGCAGGTCTGGAAGCTTTAGCTCTGTGGAGCTGTTCTCCTCCTGCCAAAGGGGGTGTCACACACCCCTCCCCAACCTGTGCCATGCAGACAGAGAGGCTTTTGCAGTTTTGCAAGTCTTCTATCATAAGGCTGAATCCAACACAGAAGTTCTCCTGACATAGTAAACATTAGGAGACAAAGGAAGAGATCACAAACAAAAGAAATGGAGGAAAACAAACGACTGGACATAGAGTTCAAAACAATGGTTATAAGGTTTTTCAAGAATATCCTACTCTCTGTCTCTCTTCCTCTCTGTAAAAAATCAATTTAAAAAATCAATTAAAAAAAAAAGAATATCCTAGAAAAGATGGATAAATTTAGTGAGACCCAAGAGGAGATGAAAAAGGACCAACTGAAAATTAAACATACACTGACTGAAATAAAAAATATTATACAGAGACCTAACAGCAGACTAGAAGAAGGCAAGAATCATGTCAAAAATTTGAAATATAAAGAATCAGAAAACACTCAACTGGAAAAGCAAGAAGAGAAAAGAATCCAAAAACTGTGAAGATAAGGTAAGGAACCTCTGGGACAGCTTCAAGCATACCAACATCAGAATTGTGGGTGTGCCAGAAGAGAGAGAGCAAGATACTGATCGGGGCATAAGCAGAGGCCCAACAGGGCCTGGAGCCTGGAAAGGGCCCAGAGCCATTGTGAGTATGTCCAGTTAGGGGGCCGTGCAAGGCGGGGGGAGGCCAAAAATGAGACCCACACAGAACATCGGTGAGTGCTGGACCCTGTGTGTCCACAGCAGCTGCTGGTCTGTGGTCTGTGCCTGATTTCATGAGAAACTGCAGTCAAGTGCTGGTTCACCTAATGTACCAGTCAGAGCAGCACAATTTGATACAGAGCCTGCAGAAGGGTGGGCCAGCGGGCAGGCGGGGTGGCTCCATGGCGGCTCACTTCCGAGATCACAGGGAAACCCATTTATCTCATCACACCGAGATCGCATGTTTACATGCCACTCTCCACCAGCCCACAAGCACCTCGTGGGCAAATACTCTGCTATTTTATGGTTTTCCCCAGTCCCCACCCACAGCACAGCCAGGGACTTCCTGCTGAAGGATGAGCCCGGATGCGTGTCGCTGTGGCATCGGAAGCTTCCTCGGAGGGAGACGCCGAATGTACCGGTTGAGTCTGGCGCATTCAGCAGAGGGTGCCCGGCTCCCCCATCGCCAAAGGACAAGGTGGCATCGAGCCTCAGGGGCCGAGGCCAGTGGCAGGAACTCCAGACGTTTCCCCAGCGTCCATCAGGGTGCATCCCCCAAATGGCAGTCTGGTTTGCTGACCGGTTCTTGTTTCCCACGCAGCCATGAGCACAGCTGGTCAGACATGACAATGGGCCTTCCAACTGGGGCAGGAGTCCAGAGCCTGGCAGAGGTAGAGCCGGCACACTGCAGAACCCACCAGTCAGTGGGGTGCTGGGAGGGGACAGGGTCCTGCTCAGGCCGGAGCCCTTCCTGGACCACAGGCAGCCAGGAAAACAGAAGTGCATTTATTACATACACTATAGGCCCAGTGCACAAAATTCGTGCATGGTGGAAGGAGGTCCCTCATCCCGGCCTGCACCCTCTCCAATCCAGGACATCTGTCTTGCAATCCGGGAATGCTGATTCCTAACCACCTCTGCCTGCTGGCCTGATGCTTCTAACTGCTCCCTTGCCAGCCTGATACTCCTAACTGCTCCCAGCCAGCCTGGTCACCCCCTAAATGCTCCCCTGCCAGCCAACCTGATCGCCCCTAACCACCTCTGCCTGCCAGCCTGATTGCCCCCTAACTGCTCTTCTCTCCCGGCCTAATCACACCTAAGTGCCTCTGCCTTGGCCCTCACCACCATGGCCTTGTCCAGAAGGTCATCTGAAAGATGTCTGGTCTAATTAGCATATTTCCCTTTTATTAGTATTGATTAGCGTATGTGTATTTCTCACCTCTGTGAGTATCACTGTGCCCTCAACAGGGGAAGCAGGCCAAAGTCCTAGTCCAAGGGTTTATACCAGTGGAAGAGCAGCGGCTCAGGGTTTATACCAAGATTTCCCAGCAGCTGCTCTTCCACTGTCCTGCACTCCCATGATCCTTTGGGAGGGAGTACCCCTGGCTGTCTTCCAGAGCCTCCCGAGAGCTCTTCAGGGTCCCGGGGCCACCAGCTCAGTTGGAGCCTGGCTGCTCAAATTCCCTCCTGGCCCGAGCCCACAACCTCCTTGGGGCATGAGGCAGTTTTGAGGCTGGGAAGCTGGGGAGAGGGCTGCTGGCTTCGCCTGTGTCTTCTCCTTCTCTTGGATTCTTCGCTCGTTCTCGGCTCTTAGTTTTCTCCTAAGAGTCAGCAAGTGTTTGAAGGCACAGCCGTGCCCAGCAACAGGCCTGCCTCTGTGGTTTCCTCTCTCTGTGATCCCTGAGGCTTCCCCACATAGGATAGCTCTCTGATGTTCCCTAAGCAAAACTTTATTTTTTAAATCTATTTTATTGACTTTTTACAGAGAGGCAGGGAGAGGGAAAGTTAGAAACATTGATGGGCGAGAAACATCGATCAGGTGCCTCCTGCACTCCCCCTACTGGGGATGTACCCGCAACCAAGGTTCATGCCCTTGACTGGAATCAAGCCTGAGACCCTTGAGCCTTCAGGCCGATGCTCTATCCACTGAGCCGCACCGGTCAGGGCCCTAGACAGAACTTTAAGAAAAGACAGTCTTGTTCATTCATTCTATTTGTTTCCCATAGAAGAATTGCCCTGTGTGCTAGGCATACCGGTTAAAAACGCAGATTTTGTAATCAAAGAAAACACAATAATTTCAAGAGAAACAGCAAAAGTGCTTTATTCAAAGTAATGTCCATTGCGAGCTACACATTTCCCTCATTTTTTCAGGTAATTTGTGGATACCATCCCAATAAAACTTTTCTTGAAGCAGACCATTCAGAGATCCCATTTTCCTCGTCTTTGTATGTGTTATAAGCGCTGCTCAGAAAGTGCATGTGTCATTGATTGGAAAAAGTGGTCATCTGAAGGAGCAAGGTCTGATGAATACAGCAGGTGGCTTCATACTTCCCAGGCAACATCTTTTAATGCATCTTTACTGGTTTTGTAGTGTGTGATGGTGCGTCATCATGAAGCAACGTGACTTTGATGTGTCTTCTGACCCATTTGGTCGTTTTATGATCAAAGCATGGTTCAGACTGACCTGGACATTCTTTGTCTTTCACATCGAAAACATCACTTTTTAAAATATATATATATTATTGATTTTTTACAGAGAAGAAGGGAGAGAGAGAGAGAGTTAGAAACATCAATGAGAGAGAAACAGATCAGCTGCCTCCTGCACACTTCCCACTGGGGATGTGCCCACAATCCAGGCGCATGCCCTTGACTGGAATCGAACCTGGGGTCCTCCAGTCTGCAGGCCGGCGCTGTATCCACTGAGCCACACCTGTCAGGGCTAAAATTACTACTTTTAAAGCCTTTAAACCAGCGTTTACAAGGATCTTGAGGTGGAGCCTGTTTGCCGTCAGCTTCCCGATATCTATGGTCACTTTCAGCAGCACTTTTCGTCAGAATACTAGTAAGTGATTCTGTGCAGGCGGAACAGGAGCCGGTGGCTGTTGATTCCCAGTCTCCTCAGGAGGTTTAATGTGAGAATCGCACCTCCTTGCCAGCTCATAAGACCCACCAGAGACCCTGGTGGGAAGGGACTGGTTTTCTGGTCCCGTCGCTGACTCAGTCTCGGTCCAAAGCACATGCCAGTATATTCTGGTAGCCTGCACACATTTCAGGGACACCGTGACCCCTTTGCCCCATGACCTCCCCTGCCCCTTGACTCCCCTGCCCAGTGACTCCCCCTGCCTTGTGACCCCTTGCCTGGTGACCCCCCTTCCCAGTGATACCTCTGCCCCATGATCCCCTTTCCCAGTGACAACCCCTGCCCCGTGACCACCCTCCCTCATGACCCCTTGCCCAGTGATACCTCTGCTCTGTGACCCCCCTGCCCAGTGACTGCCTGCCTAGTGACTCCCCTGCCCAGTGACAACCCTTGTCCCATGACCTCCCTGTCCTGTGACCCCTGGCCCATGACTCCTTGCCCCATGACACCCCCTGTCCAGTGACTCCCTGTTCCATGACCCCACTGCCTAGTGACCCCCCTGCCTGGCAATCACCCTGCCTGGTGAACCCCCTTCCCCGTGACTCCCCTGCCCTATGACCCCCCTGCTCTGTGGCCACCTTGCCCCGTGATTCCCCCACCCCATGATCTCCCCATTCAGTGACCCCCCTGCCTAAGTGACTCACCTGCCCAGTGACCCTCCTGCCCAGTGACCCCCTGCCATTGTGATCCCCCCATGCCCGGTGACTCCCCATGACCCTTGACCCCCCATGTCTAGTGAACCCCCTGTCCGGTGACCCCCTCTGCCCAGTGGACCCTGTCTGCTGTCAGGAGGGGCCTGGCTGCCCTGCTGTGTAGCGAGTGGGGCCAGAGCTGCCGTCAACCACCACCTCCCAGCCTGCTTTGCTGAATTATTTCCAATTTCTTCCTTAGACATTTTCATCAGAGATGAAAAATGATGACTCTTTTGCCAGCATTTCTAAGAGGACGCTATTTGCCTCTTAGAGGCACAATGTGCAGTGACTTCTGTGCAGAAGGCAGAGCGATGCTGTGAAAGGGGACCCAGAGTCTGGGGACAGGGGTGGGCCCAGCGTACTGGGTGACCCAGGGGTGTAGGGTGCACTTGCCACTTCCCCTCCTTCCTCCAGGAATGCAATTTCCCTTTGCCCGAGAGAGTGTATCTGCTTACCATCCTCCAAAGTGCCCGGCACATGGCTGGCAGGTTGTCCTGAACTTCCCCAACGAGGCCTTTTCTGACCTCCTGGCTCCGCTGCCATATCCCTGCAGATTCCCACCATCCTGCTGAGGCCCTGGTAGGAAGTTCCTGCATGAACTTATATATATATATATATGGTTGATTGATTTCAGGGAGAAAGGGGGGCGGGAGAGAGAGAGAATCATCAATGATGAGAGAATGATTGATCAGCTGCTTCCTGCACGCCCCACACTGGGGGTGGAGCCCACAACCAGGGCATGTGGCCTGATCCAGAATCAAACTGTGACCTCCTGGTTCATAGGTCGATGCTTAACCCCTGCGCCTCGCTGGTCGGGCCCTGCATGAATGTCTTGCCCTGGTTTCCTCTCTCACAACTATATCTTCTCTCCTCCTCCCTACATTGCCCTCCTTCCTTCTTCCTCCTCCTTCTTTTAAAAAAATACATATTTTATTTATTTTTTTACAGAGAGGAAGGAAGAGGGATAGAGAGTTAGAAACATCCATGAGAGACATCAATCAACTGCCTCCTGCACACCCCCTACTGTATGTGTCCACAGCTAAGGTACATGCCCTTGACTGGAATCGAACCTGGGGTCCTCCAGTCTGCAGGCTGACGCTCTATCCACTGAGCAAACCAGTTAGGGCTTGTCAACAGATTCTTAAAGAGGAGGGTTGTTCAGGTCTTAAACCTTAGAAAGAAACAGGTTACAACCTCTGTGTCACAATAATTGCATTTTGTGGAAAGAAAATCAATGAAACAATATTCACTGAAATGTTCACCTGGCTACAGCTCATGTTTTATCGACACAAAAATCTAAGAAACACTTATTAAAAAAGGGAGTGAGAGCCTGGCTGGCTTGGCTTCATGGTTGAGCGTCAACGTAGGCACCAGGATATCAGGGTTCAATTCCCAGTCAGGGCACATGCCTGTGTTGCAGGCTCCATCCCCAGTGTGGGGCGTGCAGGAGGCAGCCAATCCATGATTCTTTCTCATCATGGATGTTTCTCTCTCCTTTCTTCTCCCTTCCTCTCTGAACTCAATCCTTTCCTATCCTAATAAAAGAGTAATATGCAAATTGTCTGTACCTCAACTACACCCACCAGCCAATCTGAGCAAGTATGCAAATTAACCCAACCAAGATGGGTTCTGCCACAGAGAGAGCAGAAGGGAGGCTTGGGTTGCCCTAGCAATGGAGGAAGCCAAGCCCCCAGGCCTCAGCTTAAGGCAACAAAGTTTCAATGGCTGTGCAACAGGAGGCTTGGCTCTGCTCCAGGCTACAAAGTTTCAACTGTAGAAGATAAATAAATCCCAGATACCAGGGCCTCTGCTTGGGTCGCCAGGGGGCATGGCTGGCCTGCAAACCACCACAGGCCCCTCACCCAGGCCACACCATGCCCCAAGGGAACCTACACCCTGATCTAGGACACCCTTCAGGGCAAATCAGCTGGCCCCCACCCATGCACCAGGGCTCTATCCTATCTAATGAAAGAGTAATATGCAGATTGACCATCACTCCAACACACAAGATGACTGTTCTCATGTGGTCAAAAGATCCTGCCCCCATGTGGACACAAGATAGCTACCACAAGATGGCCAGCAGGGGAGGGCAGTTGGGAGGGATGAGGCCTGCAAGGGAGGGCAGTTGGGGGTGATCAAGCCTGCAGGGGAGGGCAGTTAAAGGTGACCAGGCCAGCAGAGGAAGGAAGTTGGGGGTGACTGGACCTGCAAGGAAGGGCAGTTATGGGGGACAAAGACCTGCAGGGGAGGGCAGTTAAGGGTAACCAGGCCTGCAGAGGATGGTAGTTAGGGGTGACAAGGCCCACAGGGGAGGGCAGTAAAGGCAAACAAGCTGGCAGGGGAGCAGTTAGGCATCAATCAGGTGAGAGGGGAGTGGTTAGGGGGTGATCAGGCTGGCAGGCAGAAGCAGTTAGGGGCAATCAGGAAGGCAGGCAGCTAAGCAGTTGGGAGCCAGAAGTCCTGTATTGTGATACAGGCAGTCGGACATCCCTCAAGGGGTCCCATGTTGGAGAGGCAGCAGGCTGGGCTGAAGGACACCCTCCTCATGCACAAATTTCATGCACCGGGCCTCTAGTTCTATATAATAAAAGGCTAATATGCAAATTGATCTAACATCAGAATAACCGGTTGCTATGATGTGCACTAACCACCAGGGGGCAGACACTCAGTGCAGGAGCTGCCCCCTGGTGGTCAGTGAGCTCCCACAGGGGGACTACTGCTTAGCTGGGCTCATGGCTGGCAAGCACAGTGGAGGTGGCGGGAGCCTCTCCTGCCTCTGTGGCAGCACTAAGGATGTACAACTGCAGTGGTAGGGAGCAGGCCTAAACTATTAGTCAAACATCCCTCAAGAGTTCCCGGACTGTGAGAGGGTGCAGGCTGGACTGAGGGCCCCCCTCAAGTGCATGAATTTTATACACCAGGCCTCTAGAAAAAATATACTTTAAGATAAATTTAAAAAGAGAGGAAGCAGGAATCTTGATTGTGAACTGAAGGAAGAGTGGGCTGCATTCCAGTCTCCAGTCTGCCTCTGCCCTGAGGCCTGAGGTCACCTCGGTCCTTGAGGGGCAGTCCCTTCATCTGACAGAATGACTGCCCTCACCCATTAATAACACCCATCTCTGTAGGGCTTTACTGATTACAAATCCCATTTTACACCATTATTTTATGTTGTGCTCATACCATACCTTGTGGGGCTGATGGAAGGAGATCAGCACTTAGTAGGCTTTTTATCAGCAGTTGATCAATAAGAATCATTTGCATCTGTGAGGGTCACAAAGGACAAGGATTCAAAGGACCCAGAGCAGCCAGGCCAGTAACCTGGCGAGGTGGCCGAGTTAAAGCTGAGCAGGACAGGGGAGTCAGACAGCCCACACAGCTTGGCTGGGGCCAGTTACTCATCGAGGATGAGGGGTATGAGAAAAGCCAGAGAGCAGTGGCAGGGAGCTGCTGAGGATGCAGGGCTGTCCAAGGAGTGGCCCAGCAGGAGACTTAGGACAGGGTGCTGGGGCCAGGTGCTGGGAGTTGCAGGCCCCTTTAAGAGTTTGGGAGCATCCCAGCTGGTGAGGTTCAGTGGTTGAGCATCAACCTATGATCCAAGTCACAGTTTGATTCCCAGTCAGAGCACATGCCCATGTTGCAGACTTGATCCCCAGTAGAGGGCGTACAGGAGGTAACAGATCCATGATTCTCTCTCATCTATATTAATAAAAGCCTAGGTGATCCTCCCACGTGATGTTGTCACAAGAAGGCTGCCAGAAGATGGCCACCACAAGAGAGCTGCACGCACAGTGGAGATGGGGTCTGGCAGCCACTCCACAGGGTGAGGCCTGGGGCCCTGTGGCTCCCTGTGATGCAGAGGAAGCCAGTCCTGGCATGGAGGGGGCAGATGGCAGTGGAGGAGGCTGGTTGTGGCAGGGGAGGGCAATCAGACTGGCAGGGGAGTGGTTAGGGAGTGATCAGGCAGGCAGGCAGGCAGGTGAACTGTTAGAAGCCAGCAGTCCCAGATTGTGAGAGGGATGTCCGACTGCCAGTTTAGGCCAGATCTTGCAGGGATTGTGCCTAACCCATCAGTTGGACATCCCCTGAGGGGTCACAAATTGGAGAGGGTGCTGGCCAGGCTGAGGAACACCCCCCTCCCTCTGTGCACAAATTTCATGCACTGGAGCATTGGCCTGCAGACTGAAGGGCCACTAGTCATTGATGTTTTTGTCTCTCTCTCCCTCTCCCTTCCTCTCTGAAATCAATAAAAATATTTATATATTTTTAAAATATATTTTATTGATTTTTTACAGAGAGGAAGGGAGAGGGATAGAGAGTCAGAAATATTGATGAGAGAGAAACATCCATCAGGTGCCTCCTGCACCCTCCAGTTAGGGTTTATCATATTTTTGACTAGTGGCCCCGTGCCTGAAATTTGTGCACATTAAAAGGGGGATAATTGCCAAAACTGGTTTGGTTCAGTGCATGGAGCTTTGGCCTGTGGAGTGAAGGTTTGATTCTGGTCAGGGGCATGATCCTTGGTTGTGGGAGCGTCACCAGTGGGGGTTGTGCAGGAGGCAACTGATGGATGTTTTTTTCTCATCATGTTTCTGGCTCTCTATCCCTCTCCCTTCCTCTCTGAAATCAATAAAAATATTTATGTATTTTTTACAGAGAGGAAGGGAGAGAGATAGAGAGTTAGAAACAACAATGATAGAGAAACATCAATCAGCTGCCTCCTGCACAACCCCTACTAGGTATGTGCCCAAAACCAAGGTACATGCCATTGACTGGAATCAAACCCAGGACCCTTCAGTACGCAGGCCAGCATGCTATTCACTGAGCCAAACCAGTTAGGGTTTATCATATTTTCCTCTCTGTAAAAAAATCAGTAAAATATATTTTTTAAAAAGGGGTTAATTAGAGGAAATAATTTAATACGGCTACTTGCCCTTTCTCTGTAATAGAAGTGTCAGAGATGAAAAAGTATTAGTAAAATGTATATGAAAACCTTCCTCCCACCAAAACCAGTTTGGCTCAGTGGATAGAGCGTCAGCCTGCAGACTGTAAGGTCCCAGGTTCGATTCAGGTCAAGGGCATGTATCTGGGTTGCGGGCACATCCCCAGTAGGGGGTGTGCAGCAGGTGGCTGATCGATGTCTCTCTCTCATCAATGTTTCTAACTCTCTGTCCCTCTCCCTTCTTCTCTGTAAAAAATCAATAAAATATTTAATTAAAAAAAACCCTTCCTCCTGTCAGAGTCTGGGGTACACCTCAGGACCCAGAGTCAAGTCCCCGCCCACCCCCATGCACCTTAAAATCATGTGAGACCCAGACCCAGCCACCCCCCACCATTGGGCACTGGGGGGTGGGTGAGACCTGAGATACCCTGGGGGGGCGTGGCCTGAGGTCCCCTGTCAAGCCCCACAGGTTAGGGGAGGGTGTAGCCTCAGGTCCCTGCTGATTGCTTTGTTAAGGTTCCTTATGGGAACTTGGCCTTAGGCTGTGGGTGTAGCCATCTTTGTGATGTAGTGATGTTCAATTAGCATATTTCCTCTTTATTAGATAGAATGGCATGGTATCTATTACACCAAACATCCCACACACTTAGGGAATACATCCTGGGACCCTGGACCCCAGGCAGAGGGGGCTTCTGTAGTTCCATCAGTCCCTGGTATGTCTGCACATGTCCTGCTGCATGTGAGGTGAATTTCTTGGTCTTTATCTTTTACCCACTGCTCCCCCCTAGCCCTGCTCGCACTAAGTATCCATATCTGTGATTTGTGCAGAATCAGACACAAACATCAAGTTCCCTCTTTCCAGTGGAATGTAGATTTTCCATTGAAAGGCAAGTCCACCCTAATTGATGTGACTCAGTAGATAGAGCATCGGCATGCAGACTGAAGGGTCCTGGGTTCTATTCCTGGTCAGGGCACATGCCCAGGTTGCAGGCTCCATCCCCAGTGGGGGCATGCAGGAGGCAGCCGATCCATGATTCTCTCTCATTATGATGTTTCCCTCTCTCTCTCCCTCTCCTTTCTTCTCTGACATCAATAAAATATATTTTTTAAAAAAATAAAAATAAAGGCAAGTCCTTCATTTCTAAATTCGAACTTGGGTGCCAGCTTTAAAGAATCCCACAGGCTTAAATTTGGAGACAGAGAATTTAAAAACGAGAGCAAGGCCAGCCCAAGATGCCTCGCAAGCCCCAAGCCTTGCATCCGGTTATGAATGAAACACTTTATCATTCTCGTGAGCCTGCGAGTGCTCATTCTCTGTGCCCTGCAATCCTCGCCAGCCCCAAGGCAGGTATCCCTGGGTATTTTGTGGTCCAGGCTGCACCTGACTATGGAGAGCAGCTACAGCATGTGTACAAGTTCAAGCCCCGGACTAATGCGAGGGCACAGTCCACTCATGGCAAAGCCAGGTGCAAGTCCCAGCGTGGAGGGCAGGGTCCTCCCCTCACCATGATAGCCAACAGCTATGGTTGTCAGCTTACGTGCCTGAGTGACGGGGTCTTGATAGAGTTCAGGTGCATGTAGTCGAGTGGGATCAAAACACACCAGAAGGAGAGAGAATCCAAGATAGCAGCATAGGTAAACACCTACACTGCTGCCTCGCACTACAATTTCAAAACTACAACTAAAAGACAGAATGGACATCATCCAGAACCACAGGAAACCTGGCTGAGTGGAAGTTCTACAACTAGAAGGAAAGAGAGGGGCTCACAGAGACCCAGAGGAGCTGCAAAAAGCTGAGGTACGGTGACGCACGCGTGGAGAGAGCGGGTGCCGGAGTGCCTGGCTGGCTTTCTCTAGCGGGAGGGAGACAGAGACTATCAAAGGCATTGAACCCCCTTATCCTACGACACTAAACCCCAGATCCAGCCAAAACTCATAAGGGGTGAGTTTGGACTGTGAAAAGGGAGAAGTGCATGGAAATTTAGGGGAGTCGCAAAAGATCAAAGGCTTGGTGGTGCTCAGGGCACTGCGCACAGGACAGATTGCTGATTGTGCCGCTGGCTTTCAAGAGTGGGCGGGAGACAGACCCTCCCAACTGTGCCACTTCTGAGTCCACTAAGCCCCTGTTTTGGGCGAAACCCTGGGGACCTAGTCTCGTGTGTTCCTGGAGCGCAGGGGAGCAGAGGGGCAGCGGTCTAGAGGCACTGCGGGCGCTTGGGCACAAGGACCACTCCAGCCATTACCCATTCACATGAGACTCAGGGGCTGTGGAGGGCGGGGCCGACTAGAAGGCAAGGGATCCCTTAAGCCCTGAGACTCCACCCATCCCAAGCTCAACAGAGAAACTCTGTGGTGTTGCAAGTCTGGTATCATAAGGCTGAATCCAACACAGAAATTCTGGCATAGTGAAAATGCCGAGACAAGGGAAGGGATCACAAACAAAAAAAAATGGAGGAAAAAAAAAAGACTGGAAATAGAGTTCAAAACCATGCTTATAAGGTTTTTCAAGAATATGCTAGAAAAGTTGGATAAAATTAGCGAGACCCAAGAGGAGATGAAAAAGGACATACTAGAGACACTGACTGAAATAAAAAATATTATACAGAGTCCTAACAGCAGACTAGAGGATGGCAAGAATCAAGTCAAAAATTTGAAATATAAAGAAGCAGAAAACATTCAACTGGAAAAGCAAGAAGAAAAAAGAATCCAAATTGTGAAGATAATGTTGGAGCTTCAAGCGTACCAACATCAAAATTGTGGGGGTGCCAGAAGAAGAGAGAGAGCAAGATACTGAAAACCTATTTAAAGAAATAATGACTGAAAACTTCCCACATCTGGTAAAATAGACTTACAAGTCCAGGAAGCACACAGAACCCCAAATAAAAGGAATCCAAAGAGGACCACAACAAGACACATCATAATTAAAATACCAAGAGCAAAAGACAGAGAATATTAAAAGCAGCAAGAGAAAACATTACCTACAAGGGAGCACCCATACGACTGTCAGCTGATTTCTCAACAAAAACGATGCAGGCCAGACGGGAGTGGCAAGAAATATTCAACGTGATGAATAGCAAGAACCAACAACCAAGAATAATCTATCCAGCAAAACTATCATTCAGAATTGAAGGGCAGATAAAGAGCTTCACAGAGAAGAAAAAGCTAAAGGAGTTCATCAACTCCAAACCAGTATTATATGAAAGGCTGAAAGGTACTCTTTTAGAAGAGGAAGAAGAAAAAGGTAAAAGACAAAAAATTATGAACAACAAATACATATCTATCAACCAGTGAATCTAAAAATTAAGTGAATTAAAAATTTGATGAACAGAATAAACTGGTGAATATAATAGAATCAGGAGCACAGAAAGGGAGTAGACTGATAATTTTCAGGGGGACAAAAATCATAAAGCATCAAACAGACTGAAATTACAGCAGAAAGATTAAAGTTAGGTGAGGTAAATAAGTGATCAATCAAAGGACTTGTATGCATGCATATAAGCATAACCAATGATCACAGACACTGGGGGGTTAGGGTATGCCTGGGAGGGAGGGGGGCCAATGGGGAGATATGTATAAAAATTTAATAAAAATTAATAAAATGAAAAAAATAAATAAAATAAAATAGACATGGTTCAAAGAATATGAAATATCTTTTAAAGAAATGTTATATTGATGAAATGTTTAAACAATAATATTTGGGTGGATTGGCTTAAAATTTTAAATAATAAAAGTAGTTTCAACTCTTTTTTACTTTAAAAAAAACACACACACACCAGAAGGCTGTAAACATCTTGGCCACGCCCTTATTTGCCTCGTGGCATCTGCTGTAAAATAAAGACACGGCTTGTAGTCCGTGGTGCTGTCTCTTCATCAGAGAGGCTCTCTGTCAGCGAGGACAGTGTCCCCTCCCAGACCCAGCTTTCATTCTCTTGTCTGTCTTTTCTCAATCCTTCACCGCCCCACTCAGGGTCACCCTTGGCCGTGCCTGCCCGGCACACCTGACCTCCCTCACAAACCCATTTCTTTTGCCAATTCAAGGTGAAGACAGCTCTGCTTAGAATAGGAGATTCTACGAAGAAAAAAATGTAGGTGTGGTCCTGGCTCAGTGGATAGAGCACCGGCCTGTGAACTGAAAGGTCCCAGGTTTGATTCCAGTCAAGGCACATGCCCAGTAGGGGGAGTGCAGGAGGCAGCCAGTCAATGATTCTCTATCATCATTGATGTTTCTATCTTTCTCCCCATCTCCCTGCCTCTCTGAAATCAATAAGTATATATAGACATCTTATATAATAAAAACCTAATATCTAAGTGTCCGAATGTTTGCTTGATCATATGACCAGTCGCTATGATGCACAGTGACCAGCAGGGGAGAGATTCTCTGACCAATAGTTTAGTTTGCTGCTGGGGTCCAGCCCATTGAGACTAGGTGAGGCAGGCCAGACAGGCCCTGGAGCCCTCCCCAGTCTCCTCTCTTAATCTGGGACCCCTCAGGGGATGTCAGAGAGCCAGTTTCAGCTGATCCCCACTGGCCAGGCTGAGGGACCCCACTGGTGCATGAATCCATACACCAGGCCTCTAGTATAATAAAAGGCTAATATGCAAATTGACTAAATGGTCGAGTGACAGGTTGCTATGATGTGCACTGACCACCAGGGAGGCAGATACTCAACCCTGGTGTCAGTGTGTTCCCACAGTGTATATGCCCTTGACTGAAATCGAACCTGGGACCCTTGAGTCCTCAGACTGACACTCTAGCCACTGAGCCACACCGGTCAGTCAGGGTGAAGCAGTTCCTCTGTCATCTGGAATATTCATGCAAAATTGCCTTTGTTATCATGTGGAGTGGAAAAAGCAAAACACAAGGACAGCTGCTCAGCCAGAAGCTGGGCTCACAGCTGGCAAGTGCAGCAGTGGTAACGGGAGCCTCTTCTATCTCCATGGCAGCGCTAAAGAGCAGTGAGCCGGCGGGTGTTAAGGAGCAAGAGATCCTGGACTGTGAGAGGGCACAGGCCGGGCTGAGGGACACCCTTCCCCGAGTGTACCAATTTTGTGCACCTGGCCTCTAGTGTGTGTGTGTGTGTGTGTGTGTGTGTGTGTGTGTGTGTGTTAATATATATTTAAGAAAAAAAAAAAAGAAAGAATGTAGGTGTTTTCCCAGGTGGTTTGTTGTCTTGAGGGAGACAGGTTGTGTGCCTGTGTGTGATTCTTTAGAATCCCCTGAGGAAGTCCCTTTTGGGAGCAGGAGTGGGTCTGAGCTTCCCACAGTGGGGGTGTCTGGCTCTGCAGTGCACAGAGCGTCCCTGCTAACCTGCATGCACACACAGCCAGGGGGAGAAATAAACTTATTTTCAACCCAGCGTCAGCAACATAGGGCCATTAGGCCAATCTGGCCCATTTCCAGCTCTTTTTAAATATATATATATAGCCGAGACTAGTTTGGCTCAGTGGATAGAGCGTCGGCCTGCGGACTGAAAGGTCCCAGGTTCGATCCCGGTCGGGGGCATGTGCCTTGCTTGCAGGCACATCTCCAGTGTGGGGTGTGCAGGAGGCAGCTGATCGATGTCTCTCTCTCATCGATGTTTCTGACTTTCTATCCCTCACCCTTCCTCTCTGTAAAAAATCAATAAAATATATTTTAAAATTTTTAAAAATATATATGATATGTTTTTATTGGTTTTAGAGAGAGATGAAGGGAGAGGGAGAGAAACATCCATGATGAGAGAGAATCATGGATTGGCTGCCTCCTGCACATCCCTGAGGATTGAGCCTACAACCCTAGCATGTACCCTTGCCTGAGAATCAAACCATGACCTCCTGGTTCATAGGTCAATGCTCAGCCACCAGCTAGGCTTGTTGGTGTGAGTGAGTGCTCCAAGGAGAGACAATACTATATTTGATTTATTCTACCAAGTCCCAGCTAAGACAGGAGGCAGTCCTTTCCCTTCTGAAGTATTTAATTACTAAAGGCCTGGTGCATGAAAATTGATGCACTGGAGGGGGTCCCTCAGCCTGGCCTTTCCCCTCTCACAATCCAGGATCCTCAGGGCAAGGAGGCGATCTGGCAATCAGGGGAAGGCGATGCTCCCATCACACCTCTGCTGCTGCCACTGCGGGCAGCGCAAGCCTCAGCCAGCCCTGGTTACCTGAGCTTCAGGCAGCCCTGGGTGGCTGGGCAACTGCCATCCAAGGCTTGCCTGTACCTCGGGCAGTCCTGGGTGGCTGGGAGGGTAAGGGGACTGGACACCACCATCTTATGGCTTTGGGTGCTACCATCTTTGAGGGCGTGGCAGTCATTTAGCATATTCCCTCCTTATTGGCTGTGGGTGCCACCATCTTTGTGATGGTGTGTCAATTAGCATATTCACTCTTTATTAGATAGTATATTTACTCCTGTTTTTTGTTGTTGTTGTTTGTTTTTATTGCACTGTGAACTCCTGGTTCATAGGTCAATACTCAACCATGCTCTTGTTTTGTGCTTGTTTTTTTTTTCCTTCCCCCAAAAGTATTTTAATCCATCCTCAATTTGCTTTAGTTCAAGGGAGTGAGATATCATCAATGTTTTTTTTTCAAATTGGTAACAAAGTCCCCAATGCTATTTATTGGTAAACCCCTGCTTTTTACTGCTTTATTATTTGACTAGAGGCCCAGTGCACAAAACTCATGCACATGTAGAGTCCCTAGGTCTGGCTGGCTATCAGGGCCTATCAGGCCCTTTCTTCTCCAGCTGCTGGCTGCCAGCCTGGACTTTCCTTCATTCCATGCCGCCCCTTGGCGGTCAGCGCGCATCATAGCAATCAGTCGAACTCTGTTGCTCAAATTCCTGAGGGGACAATTTGCATATTAGCCTTCTATTATACAGGATAAATTCCTCACCTCGAAACAGTTCCTTTTTTTAAAAAAAAAAATATATATGTTTTATTGATTTTTTTTTTTTGAGAGGAAGGGAGAGGCAGAGAGTTAGAAACATCGATGAGAAACATCAATCAGCTGTCTCCTGCACATCTCCTGCTGGGTATGTGCTCACAACCAATGTATATGCCCTTGACTGGAATCGAACCTAGGACCCTTGAGTCCTCAGGCTGACACTCTAGCCACTGAGCCATACCGGTCAGTCAGGGTGAAGCAGTTCCTCTTATAGCCAGTCTTTCTGTCATCCGGAATATTCATGCAAAATTGCTTTTGTTATCATGTGGAGTGGAAAAAGCAAAACACAAGGACAGATGGACAGACAGACACAAAAAGAATCGGACTCAGAGTGAACATTGACTGAAAGACAAATAACCCAGCATGGGAATAGCCATTGTGTGTGTATGAGACTGTTTCACAGTGTTCTGCATCTTTCCATTTTCTGCGCTTTTTCAAAAATCTTCTCCTGGACACAAGAAAGAAAAACTCGTTTATTTTAAGGCAGACAATTCATCCTGAAACAGAATTTCCTTGTCTAATTTCTCAGACTGTCTGCGATATTTACTGCAATCACAAGAGGCTCAGCCGTGGCTCTGAAACAATTCTGGCTGTTAGCCCTCCAGCAGCTGCTGTTTATCTCCTTCTCATGGAACCAAAAACGCTTCCTGCCTGGCTGATGGGGCTCCGTGGTTGAGTGTCGACCTGTGAACCGGGAGATCAGGGTTCAATTTCCGGTCAGGGCACATTCCCTGTTGTGGGCTGGATCTCCAGTGTGGGGAGTGCAGGAGGCAGCTGATCCATGATTCTCTCTCATCATGGATGTTTCTCTCTCTCTCCCTCTCTCTTCCTCTCTGAAATAAATAAAAATATACAAAAAATAAAAACAAACTAAACACTTCCAACCCGAGCCAGTGTGGCTCAGTGGATACAGCGTTGGCCTGTGGACTGAGAGGTCCAGGGTTCGATTCTGGTCAAGGGCACATGCTTGGTTTGCAGACTTGGTCCCCAGTAGGGGGCGTGCAGGAGGAAGCCAATCAAGGATTCTCTCTCATCATGGATGTTTCTTCCTCTCTCTTCCTCTCTGAAGTCAATAAAAAATGTATTTTTAAAAAACACAATTCTTCCAACTTTCCCAGTTTCTCAGGATCAGTGCCCTGTTGAGATTCAGATCAATGTCATTCAAAACTTTGGCTCTGCCTTCACCGGTGTGGCTCAGTGGATAGAGTGTCGGCCTGTGGACTGAAGGGTCCTGGGGTCGATTCCGGTCAAGGGCATGTACCTTGGTTTCAGGCACATCCTCAGTAGGGGGTGTGCAGGAGGCAGCTGATCCTTGTTTCTAACTCTCCCTCTCCCTACGGCTCTGTAAAAATATCAATAAAATATATTTTTAAAAAATCAACAAAATATATATATTTTAAAAAAACTTTGGCTCTGACAGAGAACCCTAGGGCATCTGATGGCAAACAATAGGGACCCCCAGGCCCAAGGGCTCCTGATTTAGTCTCCAGCTTCACCTGCCACTCCTTAGCCTTTCTCATCCCACGCACCTTCCACCTTCTGTGCTTCCTTCCCACTGCCCTACAGCTCCCCTGCTTCTCCTCCCCGGCCAGAGGGCGGATTCCTCCTGGCCCCTAACCTCCCCCACTTCTCCTCTCCAGCACCCTGTGGTCTTCACCCCACAGCTCACCCATTCCCAGAGTCCTCGAAAAATTTTCCGCCATCTTCACTCTTTTACCATAGTCATCACTTCTTCTCTGGGTCAGGGTTTTCTTTCTTTCTGTCTTTCTCTTTAAAATAGATTTTTATTGATCTCAGAGAGGAAGAGAGAGGGAGAGAGAGAGAGAGAAACATCCATGATGAGAGAGAATCACGGATTGGTTGCCTCCTGCACCGCTCCCCCCTCCCCACTGGGGATGAGTCCACAACCAGGCATGTGCCCTTGACCAGAATCAAACCTGGGACCCTTCAGTCCCCAGGTCAACACTTTATCCACTGAGCCACACCAGCCAGGGCACAAATGGACATTTTCATAGGCATTTCTATTTTTACTTCTTTTCACTCCATCACCATATAAAATTGTTTTATACTAGAGGCCCAATGCATGAAAATTCATGCACTGGAGTGGGGTCCCCTCAGCCCAGCCAGCACCCTCTTCAATCCGGGATTCCTGGGGGATGTCCAACTGTCGGTTTCCCAGGAATTGGTCTGAAACCAGCAGTTGGACATACCTCTCACAATCCAGGACCACTAGCTCCTAACGGCTCACCTGCCTGCCTGCCTGCCAGCCTGATCACCACTAACCACCTCTGCCTGCCAACCTGATCACCCCTAACTGCTCCCCCACTAGCCTGGTTATCTCTTAGTGCCCCCACTGCCAGCCTGGTTGCCCCCAATTAACCCCCCCTGCTGGCCTGGTTGCCCCTCACTGCACCCCCATCCTCGCCAGCTTGGTCACCCCATGCAGCCTGCTGTTCAGTTGTTTAGTCATCCTTCGCTAACCCTCTTGCTGGTCTGGTCACCCCACGCAGCCTGCTGTTCCATTGTTACTGTGAGGGTGTTGTGACCAATTTGCATATTACCTTTTTATTAGTATAGATAATTGTTCTCTCATTTATTTGTTTTTTCCAACTGAAATGTGAGCCCCATGGCATGTTGGATTTTTATCTGTTTTATTTACCACGGATTCACCAGCATTTAGAAAAGCATCTGGCACAGTCCATATTTGTTGAATGAACGAATGAGTGCTTGAGTGAGTGAGTGAATAAATTTTTCTTCTGAAAAAAAATTATTTTTTACATGGGAGATTTCTGATACTGCCATACGTTGTAAGAACATAATGCAGCCCCTACTGGTGTGGCTCAGCAGGTAGAGCTTCGGCCCAGAACTGATTCCGGTCAAGGGCACATATCTCGGTTGTGGGTTCCATCCCGGGCGCTGGTAGGGGCACATGCAGGAGGCAACCCATCGATGTGTTTCAGCCATCAGACTTGAGTGTTATGTTGCCCCAAAGGATCTCTCTATTGCGTGGCTCTGAGGTTGATCATCTACCTAGGAACCACATGTCCAGGGTTTGATTCTCAGTCAGGGCACAGGCCCGGGTTGCAGGCTCCATCCCCAGTGGGGGTGTGCAAGAGGCAGCTGATCCATGATTCTCTTTCCTTATGGAAGTCTCTCTCTCTCTCTCTCCATCTCCCTTACTCTCTGACATCAATAAAATAAATATTTTTAAATGGTTTTGTGTGTGTATGTTTACCATTCAAGATACTTTAAATAAATTCATCTCCAGGGTGGCTTCTCTCTGATAAATCCATGTTCTCACTGTGGCAGCATCATTAAAACAGGTTTATGGTGTCTCTTTCTGTGGTTGCTCCTGTGAAGGGACATAATAACTCAGATACAGGGAATCCATGATGGCGGCATAGGTAAGCACCTACACTGCTGCCTCGTACAACAATTTCAAAACTATAACTAAAAGACAGAAAGGACAACATCCAGAACCACAGAAAAGCTGGCTGAATGGAAGTTCTACAGCTAGAAGGAAAGAGAGGGGCTCACAGAAATCCAGAGGAGGTGCAAAAAGCTGAGGTATAGAAATGAGCGTGTGGAGAGCGGGTGCTGGAGAACCTGGCTGGCTTTCTCTAGCAGAAGGGAAACAGAGACTCCCAATGGCATTGAACTCCTTATCCTATAACACTAAACCCCAGGTCCAGCCGAAGCTCATACAGGGTGAGTTTGGACTGAGAAAATGGAGAAGTGCACAGAAATTTAGGGGAGTCACAAAAGATCAGAAGTCTG
>PVJN01002959.1:0-67500 GCA_004026805.1 Lasiurus borealis | reverse complement strand
GAGAGAGAGAGAGAGAGAGAGAGAGAGAGAGAGAGAGAGAGATAGTACTGAGTGATCAGCCTGGAAGATAAATTTTATTTATTTATTTATTTATTTATTTATTTATTTATTTATTTATTCATTTATTCATTCATTCATTCATTCATTCATTTTTCTGACAGGATGTGGAAAGTAGTAAACCTTTTTTATGTCGAAGTATTATGTGAGGCTCAACTGGTGTGGCTCCATGGTTGAGTGTCGACCTATGAACCAGGAAGTCAAGGTTCAATTCCTAGTTAGAGCACATGCCCAGCTTGTGGGCTCTATTCCTAATAGAGAGTGTGCAGGAGGCAGCTGATCCATGATTCTCTCTCATCATGGATGTTTCTCTCTTTCTCCTCCTCTCCCTTCCTCTCCCTTCCTTTCTGAAATAAACAAAAATATATTTAAAAAGGGAAAGAGTCCTAGCTGATGTGGTTCAGTGGAGAGCATCGACCTATGGACTGAAGGGTCCCAGGTTCGATTCTGGTCAAGGGCATGTACCTTGGTTGCAGGCACATCCCCAGTGGGGGGTGTGCAGGAGGCAGCTGATCAATGTCTCTCTCATCGATGCTTCTCTCTGTCCCTCTCCTTTCTCTCTGTAAAAAATCAATAAAATATATTTAAAAAGGAAAAAAGAACAGAGACAGGGCACAGGCATTCTGTTCCTGTCCGCTGCCTCCCCACCTGAGGTTCAGTCCTTCTCTCCCCAGCCTGCTGCCTGACTGCCTGCCCCGTGACAGGGGTCTCTCCTCGGACTTCGCCCCACGAGGGGTCCCACCCAGTAGGGCTCCCTGGACTGTGCCCTGTCCTTGGCCCCCATGGCCTGAATGCTTTGATTCCACCTTGAATTTGTCATTTAATTTCTTGGGACTGCGTCCAGCTCTGTCCTCCTGTCCCTGTACACTCTCCCGCCATTCATTCCGAGTGATCTCCTTATCAAGTCCCCCCTAAAAGCCCTGCAGCCCATGTCCCGCTCTGTGCCATTACCCCGAAGATAGACGATGGCTGAGCAGATACCGCCTCGGGGGAGGTCACCGATTGGGGGGGAGGTAACAAAGATGGCCCGAAGGGGGCACAGCAAGGGCTGCTGCTCTGAATGTATGTGTTGTGGAGCGGGGAGTGAGGGTCAGACCATCACTGGCACTTGGTGGAGACTCAGGGCCAGGCGGGTGTGGGGAAACTCCCAGTGGACAAAGGCAGCTCAGGCATTTCCTGGCTGTGAGTCGCTCTCCTGCATGATGGGTTGGGGGTGTGCTTGGTGCCTTCCCCATATTGGTGATAAGTTGGGACCAACATTAGGGGAACTGCTGCCCACATCGGGGTGTTGGGGATTCATGGTTACTGAGGTTGCGGTCTGGGGACCGGGACGTACAGAGTTCTGTACGGTTGGGATCAGTCACTATCTGTTGATTTAGCCTCTCAGTTCTGAAGGACCCGCCTGCCCACCATACGGGAACCCATTTGGGTATTGTCTGCAGCATGCCATCATTTTTAAAATACATATATTTTTATTGATTTCAAAGACAAAGGGAGAGGGAGTGAGAGAGAGAAACATCAATGATGAGAGGATCATGGATCGGCTGCCTCCTGCATGCCCCCTTACTGGGGATGTAGCTCGCAACCTGGGCTTGTGCCTTGACCGGAACTGAACCTGAGACCCTTCAGTCTGCAGGCCAATGCTCTACCCACTGGGCCAAGCCAGCCAGGGCAATATGCCATCATTTAATCGAGAAAGTGTGTCCTCTCTTTGCAGCTCATGAAACCATGGTGACTTTGAAAACAAAGGACATCTTAGATTTGAGGAGATCCGATATTGTGGGGGCAACTCTATTAGTTCACTTAGTGAAGGAGAGAATGCACAATAGCTGAGATCTGGAATCAGCCCGAGTGCCCACCTGCAGATGAGTGGATAAAAAACTGTGGGACATCTACACCATGGAATACTGTGCAGCAGCAAAAAAGAAGGACATGTCACCCTGGAGAAAGCACAGAGGGACCTGGACAGCATCATGCTAAGTGACATCAGCCAGTCGAGAAAGACACGTGTTCCATGACCTCACTCACCTGTGAAATCTAATGAACAAAATAAACTGATGAACGGAGCGGATGCAGACATGGAAGCATGGAGTGGAGGGCAGAACCTGAGAGGGAAGGCTGGGAAGGTGGGTGAGAGGTATCAACCAAAGACGTATACACATATGCATGGCCCAGGGGCACAGGCAATAGGGGGGTGAAGGCTTGGGTGGGGGAAGATGGTGGGGGGTGGGCAAGAAGGGGTCAATGGGGGATGAAAGGGGGTCATCTGTAATACTTTCAACAATAAAGACTTTAAAATCTTTAAAAATAAAATAAATTATTGATATACTTAAAAAAAAAGACACCCAGCCTGGCCAGTGTGGCTCAGTAGATAGAGCGTCAGACTGTGGACTGAAGTGTCCCAGGTTCAATTCCAGTCAAGGCCACTTGCCTAGGTTGTGGGCTCAATCCCCAGTGTGGGGCATGCAGGGGGCAGCAATCCATGTTTTTCTCTCATCATCGGTGTTTCTCGCTCACTCCATCTCCCTTGCTCTCTGAAATCAATCCTATATCATAAAAGTCTACTATGCAAATGGACTGAACAGCAGAACAACCCATAGAATGACTGGTTGCTATGATGCACACTGACCACCAGGGGGCAAACACTCAAGCTGCCCCAAACCTGCAGACCCCAGGCCAGCCAAGGCGGGTGACAGCAGGACCCCTCCGCCCCCTGATCATCCCACTGGTCATCTCACAGATCGTCCATGATTTCTGGCCAGACCTAGGAACCCTACCCGTGCACAAATTTTGTGCACCAAGCCTCTAGTAAGAATATGTTTAAAAAATAATAATAATAATAAATACCTCCAGCTGAAACCAGTTTGACTCAGTGGATAGAGTATCAGCCTGTGGTCTGAAAGGTCCCAGGTTTGATTCCGGTCAAAGGCACATACCTTGATTGCGGGCACATCCTCAGGAGGGGGCATGCAGGAGGCAACTGATCAGTGTTTATCTCTCATCGATGTTCCATGTGCCAGCCCTCTATCCTATCTAATAAAAGAGTAATTTGCAGAATGACCATCACTCCAACACACAAGATGACTGCCCTCATGTGGTCAAAAGATCCTGCCCCCATGTGGACACAAGATGGCCACCACAGGATGGCCAGCAGGGGAGGGCAGTTGGCAGGGACCAGGTCTGCAAGGGAGGGCAGTTGTGGGCAATCAAGCCAGCAGGGGAGGGAAGTTGGGAGGGACCAAGCCTTTAAGAGAGGGGAGTTGGGGGTGACCAAGCCAGCAGAGGAGGGAAGTTGGGGGGGACCCAGGCCTGCAGGGTAGGGCAGTTAAGGGTGATCAGGCCCACAGGGGAGGGTAGTTAGGGGCAAACAGGCTGGCAGGGGAGCAGTTAGGCATCAATCAGGCTGGCAGAGGAGTATTTAGGGGGTGATCACACTGGCAGGCAGAAGCAGTTAGGGGCAATCAGGAAGGCATGCAGGTGAGCAGTTGGAAGCCAGAAGTCCTGGATTGTGAGAGGGATATCCAACTGCCCATTTAGGCCCAATCCTGGGATCTGCCATCCCTCAAGGGTCCCAGATTAGAGAGGGAGCAGGCTGGGCTGAAGGACACCCTCCCATGCATGAATTTTGTGCACTGGACCCCTAGTCTTTAATAAAAAGACTAGAAAGGTAACATCAAAATAGGAGGGAGTGGGAGAGAAAGAGAGAACCATCCATGAGGAGAGACAATCATGGATTAGCTGCCTCTTGCACACCCCACACTGGGGATCAAGCCTGCAACCGAGCATGTGCCCTTGATCCAGAATCCAACCCTGAGCTCCTGGTTTATAGGTCATCCCTCAAGCACTGAGCCAGGCCAGCTGGGTTTTAAATAAAGTTTTATTGGAACACAGCCATACCTTTTTGTTCACCTGTGTTCTAGGGTTGCTTGTAACAGAAGCCAAGTGACCCTCAAAGCCTGAAATAGTTACTGTCTGGCCTTTTACAGAACGTGTTTGCACATGGGAGTGTGAGCTGGGATGGGGCCCTGGACCTTCCTGGGTGAGGTGCTTCAGGGACACCTGGGGACTCAGTTCCCTCATCCATGCCCCAGGGGTAAGGAGCCCTCCACATGTGGCCTGTGCAGACCCCAGAGGACAGGAAGCTGAGAGCCTCTGCAAATGCTCAGGATCGCACCCTCCCCCGAGCCCTTCTGTGGCTCCAGTTCGTGGATCAGATCCACCCTGGCTATTTCTGGAACTGTGCCTGGAGCTATTAAAACCTGCAACCCCCAGTCAGCCTACCTTTCTGTGGGGCCAAGTGACCCTCAAAGCCTGAAATAGTTACTATCTGACCTTTTACAGAACGTGTTTGAATAATGGTTGAAGACCATTATTATTTCAACACTAGAAGGGGGAGGGTGTCCCTCAGGCCAGCCTGCACTCTCTCCAATCTGGGACATCCCTCTCACAATCCAGGACTGCTGGCTCCCAACGGCTCGCCTGCCTGCCTGCCTGATTGCCCCTAACCACTCCCCTCCAGCCTGTTTGCCTCCAACTGTCCTTCCCTGCCAGCCCAGTCACTCCCAACTGCCTTCCCCTGCCAGCCTGGTCCCCCACAACTGCCCTCCCCTGCAAGCCTGGGTCCCCCCCCCAACTGCCCTACCCTGCTGGCCTGGTTGCCTCCAACTGCCCTCCCCTGCAGGTCTGGGTCCCCCTGACAGCCATCTTATGGTGGCCATCTTGTGACTACATGGGAGTGGCCATCTTGTGCAAAGGCGTCATGGGAAATTTGCATATCACCTCTTTATTATATAGGCTTCTTTTATTTTCTCACATTTACTTAAAACAAAAATGTCCCTTTGGTTAAGCCATATCTCACAGCTGCTGACATGTAATGTTTGTCACTGAGCAATAAGGGTTTCACAGTGTCCCCTACAACTTCCTTTTGCTTAGTAGTACACTTCCAAATTTCAAATATATAGGCTTTTAAGATAATTTAAACATAGCATTTGTTCTTTACTTCTAATTTTATTACATTACTAGAGGCCCAGTACACAAAATTCATGCACTGGGGGGTAGTGTCCCTCAGCTGAGATTACAAGAGGATGCAGGCCAGGCTGAGGGACCCCCATCAGTGCATGATTGAGGCCAGGGAGGGACTTGGGAGGTTGGCCAGCTAGGGAGGGACTACGGGAGAGCTCCAGGGCATGTCCAGCCCATCTCGATCAGTTCCAAATAGCTGGACCCCAGAAACAAGCTAACCTACCAGTTGGAGTGTCTTCCCCCTGGTGGTCAGAGCATGTCATAGTGATCAGTTGAGTAGTCTTAACATATCATTAGCATTTTATGCTTTGATTGGTTAAATGGCCAACAGGATGACCAGCCACTTAGCATATTAGGCTTTTATTATATAGGACTAGAGACCTGGTGCACAAAATTTGTACATGGGGGTGTCCCTTAGCCCAGTCTGCACCCTTTTCAATCAGGGATTTCTTGGGGAATGTCTGACTGCTGGTTTAGACCCAATCCTTAAACCAGCAGTTGGATATTCCTCTCACAATCTGGGACTGCTGGCTCCTAACCATTCACCTGCCTGCCTGATCATCCCTAACCTCCTCTTCCTGCTGGCCTGATTGCCCCATGACCACTCCCCTGCTGGCCTAATCACCCCCTAACCACTCCTCTGCTGGCCTGATCACCCCAACTGCCCTCCCTTGCCAGGCTGATCACCCACAACTGCCCTCCCCTGCTAGCCTGATTACCCACAACTGCCCTCCCTTGCAGGCCTGATCTCACCCCTAACTGCTTTCTCCCCTAACAGCCTCTGCCTCAGCCCCCACCACCATGACTTTGTCCATAAAGAAGTCGGACGTCTGGAAGATGTCCAGTCGACCCAGTCTAATTAACATTTTACCATTTTTTTAGTATAATTGGTCAGAGAGCATCCTGGATGTCATGTTAATTGTTTGGAATTTATTGGAGCTCCCCAGGCAGCCTAATACGTACCGCCTAGAAAATCTTCCGGGTTCAGTCGAAACCGGTTTGGCTCAGTGGATAGAGCGTTGGCCTGTGGACTGAAGGGTCCCAGGTTCAATTCTGGTCAAGGGCATGTACCTTGGTTGTGGGCACATCCCCAGCAGGGAGTGTGCAGGAGGCAGCTGATCGATATCTCTCTCTCATCGATGTTTCTAACTGTCTATCCCTCTCCCTTCCTCTCTGTAAAAAAAAACAATAAAAGAAAAAATATATATATATATAAATCTTTAGGATTCAAATGATTTCCCACCTTCTCTCAGACATAAAATTCGCTCCCACCTTTATGACTTGAAGTCTATTCTCCATCTTATTCACATTCTGTATCTTGGCTTATTTTTATGTGCCACACCATCTGTTTCTGATAAAGAGAAGGTATACACTCTCGGTGGGAACTGCTAATTTGTCTTTATTTTTCCTCATAGTTCTGTGAGGGGTGGCACACTTTTTTTTTTTGCATTATTTCTTGGATAATGTTGTCAGATACGTGTCTCTCCACCATTTTTTCCTGTTATCCGTGCGTAATATAAAGCATGGGCTCTTGTCATGTGGAGACTCTAAATTCTGTTCTGGCTGATGTTACACCTGCTGTCTTGTCTTTGTGGGTATATCCCACTTGCCCCCCTTTTGCACCCTTTTGTTAAAAATGAGTGTCTTGGAGGCAGCACACTGCTGAGGGGCCTTAGATGTCATGTTCCAATGCCTTTCTGAAATTCAGGGTGACAGCTGTTTCTTTGAGTTCGTTTATTCCTTTCACACTTGTAATTAATGTAATATCAGAAATTTGCCCTCCTATTTCTGTCTGTCTTTATATATTTATTTATTTTAAAGACTAGAGGCCTGGTGCATGAAATTCGTGCACTGGAGGGGGGGTGTCCTTCAGCCTGGCTTGCACCCTCTCCAATTTGGGACTGCTGGCTCCTAACCTGCCTGCCTGATTGCCCTAACTGCTCCTCTGCTGGCCTGATTGTCACCAACTGCCTTCCCCTGCAGGCCTGGTTCCCCCCAGCTGTCCTCCCCTGCCAGCCATCTTGTGACAATGTTGGGACAGCCATCTTGTGATAATATGGGAGAAGCCATCTCATGGCAGCCATCTTGTGACAATGTGGAGGTGCCCAACTTGTGATGATATGGGGGGGCAGCTATCTTGTGACAACATGGGGCAGCCATCTGTGACATGAAGGCATGAGGGTCAATTTGCATATTATCACTTTATTATATAGGATATATTTGTATTGATTTCAGAGAGGAAAGGAGAGAAAGAGAGAGATAGAAACACCCATGATAAGAGAGAATCAGCAGCCTCCTGCATGCCCCCTACTGGGAATCGAGCCCACAAACTGGGCATGTGCCCTGAACAAGAATAGGTTGATGCTCAGCCACTGGGCCATGTTGGCCAGGTTGTTTTTTTTTTGTTTGTTTGTTTTTTAATAGACAGGCTGCTTTGATTCTGGTACTAGCACATCCAACAGAAATGTAACAGCAGCAGGCTGGTCATCTACATTGATTTTTTTAAATATTTTTTATTGTAAAAAGACAGAACAGAACATCTGACTTTTTATTTTTTCATTAGCTGGTTGACTGGACATTGGAGTCTGGGATGTATTTGCAGACTGGGACCTCATCTCTATTCAATTTTTGAAAATGTGGTTCCACTCTACAATACATTCAAAGCTAATCTGCTTTGAGGAATCAGGAAAGCAGAGGCAAGCCCTTTGCAGTGAGCTGCCAATGCTCAGGGATCATGGGGACTCCTGTTTCTGCTTCTCCACCTCCAGGGATGAATTAATCAGGATGCCTGCAGCCATGGCCAGTGTGGCTCAGCAGATAGAGCATCAGCCTTCGGACTGAAGGGTCCTGGGTTCAATTCCCGTCAAGGGCACATGCCCAGGTTGTAGACTCGATTCCCCAGCAGGAGGCGTGCCAGAGGCAGCCGATCTATGATTCTCTCTCATCATGGATGTTTTTATCTCTCTCTCTCTCTCCCTTCCTCTCTGATATCAATGAAAATATTTTTTTAAAAAAGAAAAAAGGAGCCCAGTCTGGCTGGCATGACTCAGCGGCTGAGTGTTGATCTATGAACTGGGAAGCCACAGTTTCATTCTCGGTCAGGGCACATGCCCTGGGTTCAGGTTTGATCCTCAGTGTGGGCATGCAGGAGACAGCTGATCCATAATTCTCTCTCATCATGGATGTTTCCCTCTCCCTCTCCCTTCCTCTCTGAAACCAATTCTATAAAATAAAAAGCTAATATGCAAATCGGCCAAATGGCAGAACCAGTCGCTATGACATGCACTGACCATTAGGAGGCAGATGCTCAATCCAGGAGCTGTCCCCTGGTGGTCAGTGCACTCCCACAGGGGGAGCACCGCTCAGCCAGAAGCCGGGTTCACAGCTAGGGAGTGCAGTGGTCGTGGCAAGAGCCTCTCCCGCCTTCATGGCAGCGCTAAGGATGTTTGACTGCCTGCTTAGGTCCACTCCCCATGGGCATGTCAGTTGGAGATCCCCTGAGGGCTCCTGGACTGCAAGAGAGCGCAGGCTGGGCTGAGGGACCTTCCCTCCCGCCCCCGCCTGCAAATGTATGAATCTCGTGCATTGAGCCTCTAGTAAAAATACATTTTTTTAAAAAAAAGAAAAGAAAAAAAGAGCCCAAATTCCTGTTAAAGACATTTCTCATTCCCCTGGTATCTGAGCGTGTCCTCCCTGAGACAGATGCCTGATGGAGCAGCACTGTGATGACGATGTACCTTGTGGCGACAGAGGCCTGATGTCCTCAGGAGCTCACACATACAAGACCTCACGTGGGGTCGGGAACAAGGACTCCACTGTCTGGGACCTCGGTGTGTCTTCACAGAGTGTCTGACACATGTGACGTGTGGCACCTGCTACGGGGGATGCTCAGCTCCTCCCTGCCTGCCTGGGCTCACATGCACCCGCCTCTCTCCATGCACGGGTGGGGTCCCTAGGCCTGGCCAGAGATCAGGGACAATCAGGTTCCTCACCTCCCCACCTCCCTACCTCCTCCTTCCTTCACTCCCTCAGTGCTCCGCTGCTGCTGGCCACCCGCCATGTTCTATGTCACCTGCTCCCTGATGGTTAGTGCATGTCATGACAAGGGATTGAACTCCTGTTCTCCCAGTTGAACTCCCAAGGGGACCCTTTGCATATTAGCCTTTTACATATATACTAGAGGCCCAGTGCACAAATTTGTACATGGATGGAGTCCAGCTGACCTGACGCCAATTGGGGCAGATCAGGGCAGGGCCTGTTGGGAGGAGGAGATCATGGAAAGTTGGCTGGTCAGCCCTCTCTGATTAGCTGTAGGCGATTGGCCGGTGGGCTCTACTCACAAATGGGGTATGGGAGCCCCTTGGGGGTCAGTGGCTGGGGGAGGTTGGCCAGCCAGCCCCACCCCCTATTGGGGGGGGGACCCTGATCAGAAATGGGGCCAGCTGGGTGGAGGAGCTGTGGATGGTAGGCTGGGTGGCCCTGCCCCTGATCAGGGTCAGGGGGTTGATCTGGGGTGGTTCTGGGCAGGGATAGGGGCTGCAGGAGGTTGGCCGGCTGGCCCCACCCCTGATTCGTTGGTTTGATGACCATAGTGGGCATCATAGTGACTGATCATTCTTTTTTTAAAAATATATTTTATTGATTTTTCACAGAGAGTAAGAAAGAGGGAGAGAGAGTTAGAAACATTGATCAGCTGCTTCCTGCACACCCCCAACTGGGGATGTGCCCGCAACCAAGGTACGTGCCCTTGACTGGAATCGAACCTGGGACCTTTCAGTCTGCAGGCTGATGCTCTATCCACTGAGCCAAACCGGTTTAGGCATGATCATTCTTGTTACAGTCACTGGCTTTTTATATGTGTAGATATTGCTTTCAGAGAGGAAGGGCGAGGGAGAGAGAGAAACATCGACGATGAGAGAGAATTATTGACTGGCTGTCTCCTGCATGCCTCATGCTGGAGATTGAGCCCACAATCCAGGCATGTGCCCTGACCTGGAATTGAACCCTGACCTCCTAGTTCAGAGGTTGACACTCAACCCCTGAACCACACCAGCCAAGCTCTTTTCTTTCTTGCCCCAAGGGCTGGCTAGAGACGCTGACAGCAGCTCTCAGACGCCGTGATGGAGTGCAGGTAGCAAGTGAGTAGAAGAGCATGGTCATGAGTAATGCAGACACCTCACTCACTGAAAGGAAACGCATTTTTCATGCTGACACCAGGTCTCATTCTGCCATGTTCTCGATGAGACATTTAAAAACCCCTCTGGCCGAAACCGGTTTGGCTCAGTGGATAGAGCGTCAGCCTGCGGACTAAAAGGTCCCAGGTTCGATTCGGGTCAAGGGCATGTACCTTGGTTGGGGGCTCATCCTCAGTAGGGGGCGTGCAGGAGGCAGCTGATCTATGTCTCTCTCTCATTGATGTTTCTAACTCTCTATCCCTCTCCCTTCCTCTCTGTAAAAAAATCAATAAAATATATTTTAAAAAAATAAAAACCCCTCTGCATGGGGGTAGCTTATTTTCTGACAAAAACAAATGATGGTGACAGGGAGGGCCCTGGGGTGGGACTTATAAATCCCCACAAGTTTGCAATTAGCAAGTGTCAGCTGCTCCACCACCATGTGTTTAGGATCTATTCTATTTATACACACACACACACACACACACACACACACACACATATATATATTTATTTTATTTTATTTTTTACTCAATTCAGAGAGGAAGGGAGAGGGAAAGAGAGAAGCATCCATGCCCCACACTGGGGATTGAGCCCTCAACTTGGGCATGTGCCCTTGACCAGGAATCAAATTGTGACCTCCTGGTTCATAGGTCAATACTCAATCCCTGAGCCATGCTGGCTGGGCTGTTAGGATCTACTAGAGTCCCAGCACTCGAAATCACAGGGACCCACCCACCTGTGGGCATCCCAACTACCCACATGCTGCCCTGCCTTGACACCCTACCCTCACCACCCAGAACTCAAACATGCCTGGCCCCACCCCCGACCCCTGCAGCCTTCTCTGGCCATTTCAAGCTCCACTCTTGGTCCTGCTTCAGGCTGGTTCCACCTCCTCTGGGCGCCTGCCTGTTTCCACCCCATCTCCAGAGCAGGGCGGCCATTCCACCCACCAGGCACGCAGCCTCCTGCTGAACAGTCGTTATGCATGAGGGAGTCACAACCATTAGCATATTGGCCCTTTATTATACAGGACTCTCCAGGATGCTGAGAAATAGCCCTGTTCCCATTCTGAAGATGGAGAAATAAATGAGGAGTTGGCAAACATCACCGGCGAGGCTGATGAAGAATTTGGTGAACCTCCTCAGAGATGTGGGGCCCAGGAGTCCTTGCTAAAAACTCCATTTTGAGCCGAGACTGATTTGGCTCAGTGGATAGAGCGTCGGCCTGGGGACTGAAAGGTCCCAGGTTTGATTCCGGTCGGGGGCATGTACCTTGCTGTGGGCACATCTCCACTGTGGGGCGTGCAAGAGGCGGCTGATCGATGTCTCTCTCTCATTGATGTTTCTGACTTTCTGTCTCTCCCCTTTCCTCTCTGTAAAAAAAATCAATAAAATATATTTTAAAAAACCTTCCATTTTGAGATCTCAAATAATGGGACATCCTCGAAGAATTTTTTATTATTATTAACTTTGTTTTATAAGGTGATCATTAATGAACCAAACCAACTTTTGGTGCCTGAGAGTCAGCCAACCGATAAAATTAAGGAATTAAAGCAACTGTACATGGCCCAGTTATCAACCTTGGAACCAGAAGGTCAAGGTTCAATTCCCAGTCAGGGCACATGCCGGTTTGCAGGCTTGATCCCTAGTTGGGGGTGTGCACCCTCCCCCCGCCAGCCTGGTCATCCCTAACTTCCCCCTCCTTCTGGCCTTGTCTCCCCATCTGCCCCTCCCCCCCGCCAGCCTGGTCACCCCAAGCAGCTTGCTTGTTCAGTTGCTTGTCCATCACTAACTTCCTTGCCAGCCTGGCTGTAGGCAGCCATCTTGTGAGGGCATGATGGTCAATTTTCATATTACCTCTTTCTTTTATAGGACAAGAGAGAGAAGAAGAGGGAGAGAGAGAGAAACATGGATGATGAGAGAGAAACCTCAACATCCATCATTGCCTCCTGCATGTCCCACACTGAGGACTGAGCTGCTACACAGGCATGAGAATTGAACTATGACCTCCTGGTTCATAGGTCAATGCTCAATCACTAAGCCACACCAGCCAAACTGTCTTTTTTTTTAATCCTCACCCAAGGACATGTTTGTTTGTTTATTTATTTATTATTGATTTCAAAGGGAAAAGAAGAGGGAGAGAGAAAGAAAAACATCCATGATGAGAGAATCACCGATTGGCTGCTTCCTGCACACCCCACACTGGAGATCCAGCCCACAACCCGGGCATGTGCCCTTGAGTGGGAATCGAACCTGGGACCCTTCAGTCTGCAGGCCAGAGCTCTATCCACTGAGCTACACTGGCCAGGGCCAAGTTTATTAATTTTATTTTTAGAGAGAGGGGAAGTGAGGGAGAGAGAGAAAGAGAGAGAGAGATTGCATCATTCTCATCCACCAGTGCCCAGTATTTCAGCTCTCTCGCTGGCAGTCAGAGATGCAAAGGGGGTGAATGTCATACCTTCTGCCCAGGGGTGGCAAGTGCGGTTTGGGATCAGAGCCTCCAGCTGAGCAGGGAGGAAGATGCTGATTGAGCCACAGCTCTGGTGACAGTCTTGCCTCCAGTCCAAAGCTCTGTGGATTTTAGAGGAAGCTGTTTCCCACGGTGACCTGTACACACACATCCTGAATAACACATCTTTAATGGACCCTTCACCAAGTCCATTAACAGGAAGTGTGGGCTGGTTTCTAAAGCCTTTGCTCCTGACTTTGTGGGTGGGGGAGGGGAAGCCCGGTCAATGTGGCTCAGGAATTGAACATCAACCTAGGAACCAGGAGGTCACAGTTTGATTCCTGGTCAGGGCACATGCCTGGGTTTCGGGCTCCATCCCCGGGGTGGGGCATGCAGGAGGCAGCCTATCTGTGATTATCTCTTGTCATGGATGTTTCTCTCTCTCTCCTTCTTCCTTCCTCTCCTCTCTCTTTCTCTAGTATATATATATATATAGACTAGAGGCCCAGTGCACAATATTTGTGCATGGGTGGGGGGGACCCTCAGCATGGCCTGCACCTCTTCAATCTGAGACATCCTTCTCACAATCTGGGGCAACTGGCTCCTAACTGCTCACCTGCCTGCCTGTCTGATAGCCCCTAACCACTCTGCCTACCAGCCTCCTCACCCCCAACAGCCCTCCCCACTGGCCTGCTTGCCTCCAACTGCTCACCCCCCCCCGCCAGCCTACTTGCCCCCAACTGCCCCCCACCAGCCTGTTTTCCCCCAAATACTCCCCCTGCAGCCTACTCACCCCAATTACCCCCTTGCAGCCTACTCACCCCAATTGCCCTCCCCTCCTGGCCTGATCACCCCTAACTGCCTCTGCCTCGGTCCCACCAGCATGGCTTTGTCCAGAAGGATGTCCGGGAGATCTCCCAGTCTAATTAGCATATTACCCTTTTATTAGTATAAATATGTACATATACTATATGTCATGTGTATTTGAACAGCCTGATGATATCTTATTAATCACAGTTTCAGGTCACCTGACAACCAGATACTCGCTAAGGGTTGAACGTTTTCAATTTTTAAATAAACAGCTCAGGTGTCACCTCTGGATTTCTCTCTTAAAGCTGAAATTAATCCTCTAGAGCAGTGGTTCTCAACCTGTGGGTCGCGACCCCTTTTGGGGGTTGAACGACACTTTCACAGGGGTCGCCTAAGACCATCGGAAAAACACAGGTATTTACATTATAATTCATAACAATAGCAAAATTACAGTTATGAAGTATGGTTGGGGTCACCACAACATGAGGAACTGTATTAAAGGGTCGCAGCATTAGAAAGGTTGAGAACCACTGCTCTAGAGGATTTCTTCTGTGCTATTTCCTTCTAAACCAAGATCACAGCGTTCATCTACACGCCAGTCCCACAGTGTAGCTATAGGCCAGCGAGGTGCTGGGCCATCTTCTTTTCCATTGGCTTACTGTCTGTTGCATGCCTGGACCAGCCAGGTCCTCTCACCAGCGCCATCTCCCTTCACCTCGTTCTTCACACGTGCCCAGCCTCTTCATTCTACAGATGTGGAAAGCAGGGTGCTGGAACCTGCCCAGGCCAGGCAATGAGCATGGCTCAGAGGGAGGCTTGAGGCATGCGGTCTCGGGCAGCTCACCCTCTCTCCTCCTACGTGGGGTGCCTCTGTGTCCTTCCCATGGTCAGCCAGCACTCTGAGTGTCTGTCTCTTACGTTTCCAGCTGCGGTCAAGCATTGGCCTTATGGAGGCCACCGCACACAGTGTTTGTCTACGAGGATTACCTCGTCTCACAGAGAAGGCAGGTAGGCGATCAAGAATAGCAACTCAGCCCTGGCCGGTGTGGTTCAGTGGGTAAAGTGTCTGCCTGCAGACTGGAGAGTCCCTGGTTTGATTCTGGCCAAGGGTACATGCCCAAGTTGTGGGCTCCATCCCCAGTGGGGGATGTGCAGGAGGCAGCTGTTCCATGATTCTCTCTCATCATGGATGTTTCTCTCTCTCTCCCTCTCTCCCTTCCTCTCTGAAATCAATGAAAATACACACTGAGTGGCCAGATGATGATGATCTCTTAATGCATAATAATCTGGCCATTCAGTGTATATCCTATAGAATAAATGGCTAATATGCAAATGGTCCCCTCAACCAGGAGTTCAACCGGCAGGCAGGCCGGCCAACTGCCCATGTCCCCTCCCCCTGGCCAGGCTGGCTGGACCCCACCCATGCACGAATTCATGCACCGGACTTCAAATCTATATGTATATACACTGAGTGGCCAAATTATTATGTGTTCAGAGATCATCATAATCTGACTACTCAGTGTATATTTTTTTAAAAAGTCATTTCAGCCCAGCTGGCATGGCTCAGTGATTGAGCGTTGATCTATGAGCCAGGAGGTCACAGTTTGATTCCCAGTCAGGGCACATGCCCAGGTTGCAGGCTCCATCCCCAGTGTGGGGAGTGCAGGAGACAGCTGGTCCACGATTCCTCTCATCATGGATATCTCTCTCTCCCTCCCTTCTTCTCTGAGATCAATAAAAATATATTAAAAAATAAAAACAAAAGCAACCCCTGAATGTGCTTCTCTGGGTAAGACAAGGGCCGACCTGGCTCTGTGCCCCTCCCCACAGCCCCGGGCCTCCTCGGTGGCCTTGGTGGACATGGATTTATGTCCCTGAGATTTCATATTGGTCGTTCCAGGCAGGCATCTGCTCAGCCAGCTGCCAGGGCCGACACACCAAAGCCTGCATTTGTCAAGCAACAGATGTGATGAAAATGAGGTGCAGATTCACACGCATCAGAGAAGGAACCGAGCCTTCCCGGCCACATACTCCACACCCAGATCGGCTCTGTAAACCCTGTTCTGGGGCACCCAGGCCCTCTCCATCCTTCCTTCCTTGCCCACCAATTCTATTCTCAGGTGATCAGTGCCCTGGGCACTGGTATGTAGACAGCGCGCCTCCTGCTTGGGTGTGAGCTGGGGGTGGAGGGGGGAGGTTTCTCCCCCCTGGCCACTTCTTTGTTCATAGAAGCCAGCCTCTTTATTGCTGTAATGTCAGGAAGACTCCGCTGGGTGAGCAGCCACCGAGAATGCAGGCAAGAGGACTTACAGAGCGTCAGGCTGGTATGGCTCAATTGAACCTGGAGGTCCTGGTTTGACTCTGGATCAGGGCACATGCCAGTGGGGGGACGTGCAGGAGAAGGCTGATCTGTAATTCTCTCTCATCATGGATACTTCTCTCTCCCTCTCCCTTTCCCTTCCTCTCTGAAATCAATCTTACATAATAAAAGCCTAATATGCTAAGTGTCCTGTCATCCAGTGACTAGCCGACTGTTCAACCAATCAAAGCATAATATGCCAATGATAGGCTAAGGCTGCTCAACTGCTTGCTATGATGTGCACTGACCACCACAGGGCAGACAGTCAACTGGTCAACCAGTCGCTATGACGAGCACTGACCACCAGAGGGCAGATGCTGCAACCAGTAGGTTAGCTTGCTGCTGGGGTCTGGCCATTTGGGACTGAGCAAGATGGGCTGAACACGTTCCTCCCAGTCCCCAATCACACACTAATGGGGTCCTCTGCCTGACCTGTGCCCTCTTGCAATCCAGGACCCCTCAGTGGATGTCAGAGAGCCGGTTTCAGCCCAATCCCACTAGGCCACCCAGAGAGTTCGCACCCATGCACGAATTCATGCACTAGTAAAAAAATATATAAAAAAGAAAGAAAGAGAGAGAGAGATCTGAGCATGAGGTTGATATTGAGCCCCAAAAGCTGACCAGGGAGGGAAGTGGGTCTTGGTGCATTGTGGTCCTCATCCTGAAGCTAGTTGGAGAGACAGATGGGACAGGAGAGGCAACAAGGCCTCAGACCTGCATGTTCCCAGGGCCAGCTTGGGTGGCTCCAACCCTGTCTGTATCTGGTCATGCAGAGGAGGCAGGATCCAGAAAACAAGTCACACCGAACCCCTGAGAGCCAGGAGGGGTCAGCCGCACTTCATTCATGTGTCCTCTGGGGGCTGGGACCTGGGCCGAGGGAAGGGTGCCCTGTGAGTGGGGACTGGAGCAGAGATTCTGATGTCTCGAGTGGCTGTTTATGAGGTTAAGAGAGGAGTTCAGGGGTGGCCCCCTCCTCCCTTCCTCCTCCTTCCCTGTCTCCCGCCCTCTCCCCACTCAGGGTTTCAGGACCTAAGGTGCCTGGTTCATGCCGGGCCCTGGGCATATGCAAGGCGTTCTGTCCCTGGGAGACGGGAGAGGCACATGGGGTCATGATGGCCCTCCCCTTTATTTATGTTTTGAAAATATATTTTACTAGAGACCCAGTGCATGAAATTTGTGCATAGCAGGGGAGGGGGTCCCCTCAGCCCAACCTGCACACTCTCCAATCTGGAACATCCCTCTCACAATCTGGGACAACTGGCTCCTAACTGCTCACCTGCTCGCCTGGCTGATCACCCTTAACTGCCTCCCCTATTGGCATGGTTGCCCCCAACTGCCCTCCTGGCCTGGTCACCCCACGCAGCCTGCTGTTCAGTCATCTGTCTGGTTGTTTTCAGTCATGACGGCCCCTGGGTTTTTATATATTAGGATTGATTTCATAGAGGAAGGGAAAGGGAGATAGTGAGAAAGAAACATCCATGATGAGAGAGAAATATGGATCAACTGCCTCCTGTATGCCTCATACTGGGGATCAAGCCCACAACCCAAGCATCTGTCCTTGACCAGAATCGAACCCTGACCTCCTGGTTCACAGGTCGATGCTCAACCACTGAGCCACACTGGCTGGGCTGGCCGGGACTTCCTCTTGCTCCTTATTTATTGTTTTTTTAAAAAGGAAGGTGACATTTGTCTCCTCCTCCAGTGCCTGTGTCTCAGCTTTTCCGATGGGGCTCCTTCCTGGGTAGACATGAACAAGCGCCTGAGTCTCACCCACCTTCACTTTTCCCAGATCCCCCAATGAGTCCATGGAGGTCTTGTTGGCTGCAAACAGCTTCTCATCTGCTCCAAAACCTGGCCTCAGAGGCCATTTAAATATAGGCCGACCTTTCCCTGACCAGTGTAGCTCAGTGGATAGATTATCAGCCTGCAGACTCAAGGGCCCCAGAATTGATTCTGGTCAAGGGCATGTACCTTGGTTGCTGGCGTGCAGGAGGCAGCTGATGGATGTTTCTAACTCTCTCTCCTCTCCCTCTTTCTCTGTAAAAGATCAACAAAATATTTATATTATAAAAATACAGGCTGACCAGCAGGACCCTCCCAGGCCCCGCCGGGCAGCTGGACCCCCTTCGCGCGGGCGATTGAGATTTCAGAAGCTTCTCCGTCGCCCAGGAGCACCTGAGATGGCTTCAGGAGCATGGTTGCCATGGTAACCAGTCCTGTCAATTCTGTCATCGTTTCCGGTGGCGCTAATGGCCACCAGTGAGTGGTGCTCTGGCCCCGACCCACGCTGGGGGGGATGGAAGGAGAGAGGGGAGAGAAGAAGGGGAGGGGTGGGTTCTGCTGTTCCTAATCAGGATACGGGCTGTCCCTTCCCCTCCAGTCAGGGCAGCCGGGTAGTACACCCTCACCACCCTGTCTTTGGCACCTGGGACATTCAGCACGTTATTGAGGTGCCGGGAGCCCCCATGTCTGCATCTACGACAGGAGATTAGTCCTGACTCCAAGGGCTGTGAAGGGGTGGGAGGGGCCGAGATGTCAGAAGGAGGTGGCAGCAGCACCTGCAGGTGTTGGACATTGGTTTGTTTCTAATTGTCCTTACGTTGTTAGGCTTCTAGAAACAGCTACCTTTTTAAAAATGCAGACTGAGCGGCCTGATGATGATGATCTCTGAACACTAATCATCTGGCCACTCAGTGTCTATCCTATAGAATAAAAGGATAATAAGCAAATGGTCCCCTCAACCAGGAGTTCCGCTAGCAGGCAGGCTAGCCAACCACCCATGTCCCCTCCCGCTGGCCATGTTGACCGGACCCCACCCATGCACGAATTCATGTGCTGGGCCTCTAACACACACACACACACACACACACACACATTGAGTGGCCAGATTATTATGATCTCTGGCCACTCAGTGTATGTCCTATATAATAAAAGGCTAATATGCAAATTGTCCCCTCGACCAGGAGTTCAACCAACAGGCAGGTCAGTCAACTGCCCATGTCCCCTCCCCCTGGCCAGACTGGCCGGATCCCATCCATGCACGAATTCATGCATCGAGCCTCTAAAATACACACACACACACACACACACACACTAAGTGGCCAGATTATGCGTTCAGAAATCATCATAATCTGCCCACTCAGTGTATATTTTTATTGATTTCAGAGAGGAAGGGAGAAAGAGAGAGATGGAGAAAGAGAGAAAGGAGAGAGAGTCATGGATTGGCTGCCTCCTGCATGCCCTCTCAACTCTTCCCCTGCCCCCTGCACCATACTGGGGATCAAGCCTGCAACCCCAGGCACATGCCCTTGACCAGAATCGAACCTGGGACCCTTCAGTCCAAAGGCTGACACTCTATCCACTGAGCCACACCAACCAGGGCTAGAAACAGTTACCTTTTTAAAAATGTTTTTATTGTTTTTTTAGAGAGAGAGGTAGAAAGGGAGAGGGAGGGAGAGATAGAAACATCAAAAATGAGAGAGAATTATGGATCGGCTGCCTCCTGCATGCCCCACACTGGGGATCGAGCCTGCAACCCAGGCATGTGTCCTCGACTGGGAATCAAACCGTGACCTCCTGGTTCAGAGGTTGAGGCTAAACTACAGAGCCACACCAACCAGGATCCATTGATTTTTTTAGAGCGGAAGGAACTGGGAGGGAGAGAGAGAGAGAGAGAAACATTGATGTGAGAGGGACACACTGATTGCTTGCCTTCCACCAGCCCCAACCAGGCCAGACCAGGGATCAAGCCTACAACCCGGGCACGCATGTGCGCGTGACTGGAATTGAACCCAGAGCCTTCATTCTGGGGGATGACTCTATCCACTTAGCCACACCTGCCAGGGTTTAAGTGTTCTTAATCCAGACTTTCCAATCTATTAGGACAGAGGTTACAATATTATTCTTTCACTTCCTTCTTACCCACAACTAGATGATAGCCATCCTTCATTCTAATTTTGAGTGATCACTCATTTTTCCTAACTGGACTCAGTTTTGCCTGTTTCATGGGATTAATGAAAAAAGCAGCCTTGAGGTGAATTTATCAAGTTTAATTTTTTTATTAATTATTAATGTCTATACTAATAAAAGGGTAATATGCTAATTAAACCAGGAGACCTTCAGGGCATCCTTCCAGACAAATTCATGGTGGCGGGGCCAAGGCAGAAGTGGTTAGGGGTGATCAGGCCAGGAAGTGGAGGAGAGTTAGGAGCAAGCAGGCTGGCAGGGTGGGGGGCAGTTGGGGGTGATCAGGTTAGTGGGGAAGCAGTTAGGGTTGAGAAGGCCGGCGCGAGGACAGTTGGAGGTGAGCAGGCTGGCGGGGGGCAGTTGGATATGATCAGTCTGGCAGGGGGGCAGTTGGGGGCAAGCAAGCTGGTGGGGGCAGGCAGTTGGGGGCCATCAGGCTGGCAGGCAGAGTGATTAGGGGTGATCAGGCAGGCAGGCAGGCAGGCAGGTGAGCTGTTAGGAGCCAGAAGTCCCAGATTGGGAGAGGGATGTCCAATTGCCGGTTTAAACTGGAAATTGGACATACCTCGAGGGGTCCCAGATTGGAGAGGATGAAGGCAGGTCTAAGGGATACTCCCTCTTCCCTCCCCATGCATGAATTTCATAGACTGAGCAACTAGTTTAGTCATATCACTTTTGCTTCCTCTTTTCCTTATGTTCCCTTTGTCTCCACCCAGTGGGAGTTACAGACTTAATTTGCCTTCTTTCTTCTTTCGTAATAAGTGCACTTAATGCAATGACTTTTTTTTTCTTTTTGCTAATGTACTGATGGGTGACAGTCCCACTTCACGGTCTAATCATTTTAGAATTGCTATTTATGTTTTTCCTGTATGCTAGAGTTACTTACAATACTGCTTCACAAAATTTTTAAGCAATTGGATTTTAAGAATAAATATTTTATTAGGCTTGGAAAACAAGTCCACATTGTTCCTCCTTTGGCAAGCTTCTTCTTTTTTTTATTTTTAAAAATACATTTTATTGATTTTTGCAGAGGAGAAGGGAGAGGGAGAGAGAGTTAGAAACATCGATGAGAATGAAACATGGATCAGCTGCCTCCTGCACACCCCACAACTGGGGATGTGCCCGCAACCAAGGTACATGCCCTTGACCTGAATCAAACCTGGGACCCTTCAGTTTGCAGGCTGACCCTCTGTGGAAAACCAAACATTGTTCTCACTAAATGGATGTAAACAGGAAACCGTAAGGCTGGTCAACCTTAATTGCTCTGAAAGGTCAGAACTAATTACTCACTGTTTAGTTGAAAACATTGTTAGCCTAAGCAGCCTCTACTGTTTGTTTCATGTTAATTTCTGTTTTGTTATTTCCTGCCTAAAGGCTAGGGGTTTGTCCAAAAGCCTTAATAAAAGGGAGAAAAAGGCCAGAGCAAGTGGTAGTCCTTTCCACTAGAGCAGTGGTTCTCAACCTTCCTAATGCCACGTCCCTTTAATGCAGTTCCTCATGTTGTGGTGACCCCCAACCATAAAATTATTTTTGTTGCAAAAATAATTGGGGGTCACCACAACATGAAACATGAACCACTGCACTAGAGGAAGGCTCCCACTTGGGCCCCCAATATCACCAAATTAATGTTTTCTAGTCTCTCATTTCATTTGCGTGCGGCCTCCTTCAGAATCCGAACCCTGAACCGGGAACCCTGAACCATGCAGGATGTGGAAAGGGGCTCTCACGACCCTCTAACCACTGAGCCATGTTCTTTGGAGCTCAGGTATTTGGGCCCCCAAAATGGTGTCAGGTTCATAGGACCCAGATTGTAATGTAAAGTAGTTGAATCTGAATTACTGATTTTTATGTTCCTGTCTGTTATATGCCTTCCTCCTCTGTGAAATATTGACTGAGCAGATGAATCCCTCACTACTGTTTTATATATATTTGTATTGATGGCAGAGAGGAAGGGAGAGAGAGAAGGAGAGAGAAACATCTATGACAAGAGAATCATGGACCGGCTGCCTCCTGCACTCCCCAAACTGGGGATGGACCACGCAACCCGGGACATGTGCCCTGAGGGAGAATCAAAACCTGACCTCCTGGTTCCTAGGTCAACACTCAACCACGGAGCCACAAAGGCCGGGCCCTCACTGTTGTTCTATTTTTCATTTCTTCCTTTTTAAAAAAGATATTTGGATGCAGTGTTCTCTGTTAACAGTACAACTTGTTAAAGGTTCTTGCCTTTATGAATTGGATTTCCCAACAAAAACTTACAACTCCCAGTCTTCATCATGTTTTACGCTCCCTGTTCCTCTTCATATTTTCCCTTTGTTTTTGTCCAATTTTCACATGAGCATCTCAGCAGCTCTTTTAAAATTGTCATGAGTCTGGCCGGTGTGGTCCAGTGGTTGAGCGTCAACCTAGGAACCAGGAGGTCAGGGTTCAATTCCCCGTCAGGGCACAGGCCCAGGTTGTGGGCTCCATCCCCAGCAGAAAGCGTGCAGGAGGCAGCCGATCCATGATCCTTTCTCATCATGGATATTTCTGTCTCTCTCTCCCTCTCCTTCTCCCTCTTCTGCTTGCTCTGAAATCAATAAAAACATTTTTTAAAATGGTCATGGGTGTTTTGTTGTACTGTACTGTTGTTAGTGTAACCAGCCCTCAACCTCCTCATGTTTTCCTGACAATGATGGTAGTAGTATCTGCCTCACATGGGCTGTTGGAAGAATTAAATATGATCCTACACGTGAAGTGCTTAGCCCTGTCTTATTGTTAGTACTAGATGCGTGATGCACAAAATTCGTGCAAAGGGCTCTCTGCCCAGGCGGCCCTGGCTTCGTTGGGAAGGTCATCCGGAAGGACATTGGGAAGGTCATTCGGCTGTCCAGTCTAATAGCAGGTTATGCTTTTTTTATTATAGATTATTATGAACCCCAAAGCAACAATCATCACAGATGGCATAGTCCTCTTTTAAGTTAAGTTTTCCCCTGCTACAAGGATAAAGGTTGAATCTCAACAAGCAGAGAATGTATAGCTATTACAGTCATTCTCATGCTGAGGAGGGGATTGTTTTCCACTGAATGTTTGTGTTTCTTTCTCCCCCATTCATATGTTAAAATCCTAACCCTCAATGTGTATGAAGGAGTGTTCACAGGTGGGTCCTTAGGAGGTGATCAGGCCATGAGGGTGGGGCCCTCACAAGTAGGATTAGCACCTCCCAAAGGAGACCCTCAAGAGCTCCCCAGGGAGAAGACCCAGGATCCAGACTCCTGCCAGCCTGAACTGTGAGCAATAAATATTTGTTGTTCAGAAACCTCCCACCACAGGGTAGGGAATAGATTTTTCTTCTCAGACTTTAGGAATCCAAGCCATGAGTGGCCGTTTTCTGGCATTGTGTTCAGTGCACGCCGGGCAGTCAGCCACCTGCCTCTGCAGCCCAGCCCCTCTACCCGTGAGAGTCAGGCAGTGACTCACCTCCACCTCCTCATTCTCCTCTGTCCGTCCTGAAGGAAAGATGGAGTGGCTGGTGCCTGGCAGGAGCTAGGTGATGGGAGAGATTACTAGCTACCTGCCTGGCCCTCTGCCTTCCTTTCCCCCTCTGAGCACTGCAGACCCTGCCACCTCAACTACAGATTAATCTCCACAAATTCACTCCAGTCCAAGAATCACATTCAGACCTGCTGCATGGCTCCGTGGTGGAGCATCAATCTAGGAACCAGGAGGTCAGGGTTCCATTCCCAGTCAGGGCACATGCCAGGTTGTGGGCTCCATCCCCAGTAGGGGGCGTGCAGGAGGCAGCTGATCCATGATTCTCTCTCATCATGGATGTTTCTCTCTCTCTCCCTCTCCTTTCCTCTCTGAAATCAATAAAAATCATATATAATATAAGGCTAATATGCTAAGTGTCTGGTTGACTGGTTGGCCGTTCAACCAATCAAAGTATAATATACTAATTATATGCTAAGGCTGCTCAACTGCTCACTATGACATGCACTGACGACCAAGGGCAGATGCTCAGACCAGTAGGTTAGCTTGCTGCTGGGGTCTGGCCGATCAGGACTGATCATGCCCTGGAGCCCTCTCAGTCCCTCCCTGGCTGGCCAGCCTCCCACGTCTCTCCCTGGCCCCAACCATGCACCAGTGGGGTCCCTCAGCCTGACCTGTGCCCTTTCACAATCCGGGATCCTTGGATGTCAGAGAGCTGGTTTGGGCTCCATCCCGCAGCCAGGCCAAGGGGCCCCACTAGTGCCTGAACTTGTGCACCAGTACTCTAATATATTATATTCTATAATAATAAAAGGATAATATGCTAATTAGACTGGACATATTCCAGACATCATTCTGAACGTCCTTCCTGATAAAGCCAGGGTCAGAGGGAAGCCAGCCCAGGTCCCAGGTGCCTGCCGGTGATGGGAGGATGGAAGCCCAGATTCTGGCAGCCGAGGGAAGGAAGGCCTCCTCTTGCATGAATTTTTGTGCATCCGGCCTCTAGTGACAATAATAATGTGCACTGCACTTAAAGTGATAAAACGGATAGTTCCAGAGCAGCGTCATAGATACAGCCATGTGGACATAGGCAAGGGGTGGATGAGGCACAGAGAGAGGGCAGCGCCTTCCGTGAGAGAGCTGGGACAGGTGGGCTGTGTGGAGGAGGGGTCCTCATGGTGTAACTGGACAACCCAGTGGTCCAGCTGCCTGTCCCTCCCTGAGCTGATATGGCAGAGACAGGGTGGCATTGTCTGTGAGCACTGATTGCAATCCTGCTGGCAGTGTGGGGAGAAGCACGTCACCCACAAGCATCTGCTCTGTCTCCCCCACCCCATCAGCGGCTGCTTACACTGGAGAGAAGGACAGAGATGATATGGGAAGTAGGCCAAGGAGTATGCCAGATAGGCAGTGCACAAGCAATGCGGGCTGGAGGTTTGCAAAGCCTTGTGGATATGCAAAGGGCTGGGAGTTTGCAAAGGCCTGTGAGTATGCAAAGGGCTGGGAGTTTGCAAAGGCCTGTGAGTATGCAAAGGACTGGGGGTTTGCAAAGGCCTGTGGGTATGCAAAGGGTGGGGATCTTCAAAGGGCTGGTAACATGCAAAGGGCTGGGGGTCTTTAAAGGGCTGGCGGCCCTGGTTTCTGAACCAGGTTATTATGTTTCCATGGTAACAGGCAGCTCCTGGGTGGGGCACAGGGACTGCACTTCCAAGTGAGCTCCCAAGTCCCCAGTGTGGCCGCCAGCCTGGCTAGACGGTGCTTCTCTAATCAGAATATCATAATTGCGGTTAATCGAGCATGACTGGCATTTCTTTGTTTGTTTGTTTGTTTGTTTGTTTTTAATTAAATCTTTATTATTCAGATTATTACATTTGTTTATCTTTTTCCCCCTCCATAGCTCCCCTCCTCTCGACTCCCACCCTTCCCTCTACCCTTATCTCCCTCCCGTTGACCTCAGCCATATGTGTATGATTTTTGTCCAGTCTCTCCCTGTACACCCCTCACCCCTTTCCCCCTGAGAATTATCAGTCCACTCCCTTTCTGTGCTCCTGATTCTATTATATTCACCAGTTTATTCTGTTCATCAAATTTTTAATTCACTAAATTTTTAGATTCCCTGGTTGATAGATAAATATTTGTTGTTCATAATTTTTTATCTTTTACCTTTTTCTTCTTCCTCTTCTAAAAGAGTACCTTTCAGCATTTCATATAATACTGGTTTGGAGTTGATGAACTCCTTTAGCATTTTCTTACCTGTGAAGGTCTTTATCTGCCCTTCAATTCTGAATGATAGCTTTGCTGGATAGAATATTCTTGGTTGTAGGTTCTTGCTATTCATCACGTTGAATATTTCTTGCCACTCCCGTCTGGCCTGCATCATTTCTGTTGAGAAATCAGCTGACAATCGTGTGGGTGCTCCCTTGTAGGTAATAAACTGTTTTTCTCTTGCTGCTTTTAATATTCTCTCTTTGTCTTTTGCTCTTGGTATTTTAATTATGATGTGTCTGGGTGTGTTCCTCTTTGGATTCCTTTAATATGGGGTTTTGTGTGCTTCCTGGACTTGTAACTCTATTCCTTTAACCAGATGTGGGAAGTTTTCAGTCATTATTTCTTCAAATAGGTTTTCAGTATCTTGCTCTCTCTCTTCTCTGGCACCCCCACAATTCTGATGTTGGTACGCTTGAAACTATCCCAGAGGCTCCTTACATTATCTTCACATTTTTGGATTCTTTTTTCTTCTTGCTTTTCCAGTTGAGTGTTTTCTGATTCTTTATATTTCAAATTTTTACTTCATTCTTGCCTTCCTCTAGCCTGCTGTTAGGTCTCTGTATAATATTTTTTATTTCAGTCTGTGTATGTTTAATTTCTAGTTGGTCCTTTTCCATCTCTAGTTGGTTCTTTTTCATCTCCTCTTGGGACTCGCTAACTTTATCCAACTTTTCTAGGATATTCTTGAAAAACCTTATAAGCAGGGTTTTGAACTCTATATCCAGTCCTTTGTTTTCATCCATTTCCTTTGTTTGTGATCCCTTCCCTTGTCTTGGCATTTTCACTATGCTGGGAGAACTTCTGTGTTGGATTCAGCCTTATGATACCAGACTTTCAAAACTGCAAAAGCCTCTCTGTTGAGCTTGGGATGGGTGGAGTCTCAGGGCATAAGGGACCACCTTGCCTTCCAGTTGGCCCCACATCCATGGCCCCTGAGTCTCTCGTGACTGGGTAATCCCTGGAGCGGTCCCTGTGTGCATGTGCACGGGCTCTCTCGCAGTGCCTCTAGGCTGCTGCCCCCCATCCCCAAGCTCCCCTATGCTCTGGGACCATATGAGTCTGGGTCCCCAGGGTTTTGTCTGAAACTGGGGTTTAGTGGAGTCAGAAGTGGCACAGTTGGGAGGGTCTGTGTCCCGCCCACTCCCGAAAGCCAGCGGCACAATCAGCAGTCAGTCCTCTGCGCACAGTGCCATGCGTGCCACCAGACTTCTGATCTTTTGCGACTCCCCTAAATTTCTGTGCATTTCTCCCCCTTCACAGTCCAAACTACCCCGAATGAGTTTAGGCTGGATCTGGGGTATAGTGTCGTAAGATAAGGAGTTCAATGCCTTTGAGAGTCTCCATCTCCCTCCCGCCAGAGAAAGCCAGCCAGGCTCGCCGACATCCGCTCTCTCCATGCACGCGTCTCCATACCTCACCTTTTTACAGCTCCTCTGGGTCTCTGTGAGCCCCTCTCTTTCCTTCTAGTTGTAGAATTTCCACTCCACCAGCTTTCCTGTGGTTCTGGATGATGTCCGTTCTGTCTTTTAGTTGTAGTTTTGAAATTGTTGTGCGAGGCAGCAGTGTAGGTGTCTACCTATGCCCCCATCTTGGAGTCTCATGACTGGTATTTCTTACAAGTATGGCTGGACTACAACATTCTCTTTCTGCCTCTCAAAAATCATCAGAATCCACAGTGCATGCTCCATGGCCATGGTTCTTGGATTCAGGAACAGAAGGGACCTGGCAGGTGGCCACAGAATAGCCAAGGGACAAAAAGGAGAGGGTGGTGTGGCTGGTGTGTCTCGGTGGATAAAACATTGGCCTATGGACTGAAGGGTCCTGGTCCTGGTCAGGGCATATTCTGGGAGACGTCCAATCAATGTATTTCTCTCACATTGATGCTTCTTTCTCTATCTTTCCCTTTCCCTTCCACTATCTCTATAAAGGAGAAGGAGAAGAAGAAGGAGGAGAAGGGGGAGTGGGGGAGGGGAAGAAGGAAGAGAAGGAGGAGGAGAAGAAGGAGGATAAAGAAATAAAAGGAGGAGGAGGAGAAAGAGAGAAAAGAAAGAGGAGGAGGAGGAGGATGAAGAAAAGGAGGAGGAAGGGGAGGAGAAGGAGAAGGAGGATGAGAAGGAGGGGGATGGGGGAGGAGGATGAGGAGAAGGAGGAGGAGGAGAAAGAAAAGGAAAAGGAGGAGGAGGAAAAAAGAAGAAGAGGAGGAGAAAGAAAAGGAAAAGGAGGAGGAAGAAAGAAGCGGAGGAGGAGGCGGAAGGAAGAGAAGGAGAAGGAGGAGGAGGAAGAGAGAAGGAGGAGGAGGAAGAGGACAAGGAGAAGTAGGAGAGGGAGAAAGAGGAAGAGGAGGAGGGTATGGGAAGCTGGCAAACGCACCCTCATTGCCGAAATGCCAGACACCTTGGAGCCAGGACCATTCCTCTTGTATGGTTGCGAGATTCCGCAGTCCTGTCAGGCAGCCACTGAAGTGATGGATGGGTTTTCCCTTGCCCACCCCACACCTTGCTGCCAGGGAAACTGACTCTCAGAACAGGAAGAGGGAATTAAAACTGCCTTTTGAGGTTGCTCAGCTGCTGCCTACAGAGGAACGGGGCAGGCATCCCCAGTCTCCGGCTGCCAGGTTGCTAAGGCTCTGTCTTCACTGCCTTCTTATAAGCAAATCCAAGCGATACCATCAGGATAAATCATATGCAGCTTCTCGTTCCATCAAGGGGCAGGCATGGTCATAGGTCTTGATCATTTTGTTTTTATTTTTTTTGTGTGTGTGTTTTAATGTACTTTTATTGATTTCAGAGAGGAGAGGGGAGAGAGAGAGACATCCATGATGAGAGAGAATCATGGATCAGCTGCCTCCTGCACACCCCATACTGGGGATCGAGCCCACAACCCGGGCGTGTGCCCTGACTGGGAATCAAACCCTGACCTCCTGGTTCCTAGGTGATGCTCAACCCCTGAACCAGCCGGCCAAGATGACTTATATAATAAAGAGCTAATATGCAAATAGTCATCACGCCCTCACACCATAACACCATAACAGCTCAGACACTCAAAACTGGGGAGAGAAAATAGGGATCAGCCAGGCTATGGCCTGGGAGAGGGGTAAGCCTCCCACCCCATGGTCCCAGGTGAAGCCATCCTCCCACAGTCCCCTATGGCTGCAGCTGGCCCAGGTGAAGCCAGCCTCAATCCTGGGTGCCTGCAGCTAGCCAGAGGGAGGGAATCCTGGGTCCTGGAAGAGGGATGAGGCAGAGGCAGTTAGGGGCAATGAGGCCAGCAGGGGAGCAGTTAGAGGCGATCAGGCAGGCTGACAGGTAAGTGGTTAGGAGCCAGCGGTCCCAGATTTTGAGAGGCAGTCAGACATTCCTGGAGGGGTCCTGGATTAGAGAGGGTGCAGGCCAGGCTGGAGGGACCCCCCCACTCCATGCAAGAATTTTGTGCACCAGGCCTCTAGTTGTTAATAAAATAGGGGAGACATGGTGATGCCTGGCTATTCTAGTTGGCAACTCTTATGATCTCCACAAAGCCAAATAAAGCCTTTTGCCATATGTTGGTCTCCAATTCAGAGTCCCTTTTTTCATAAACTAGGGGCCCAATGCACAAAGATTCATGCAAGAATGGGCCTTGCTTCCCCTGGCTGCCAGCACCACCTTAGCTCTGGCCAGAGCCACCTTTCCACCTTCCCATGCTGCCCAGAGGCTCAGAGCATCCCACCCCGCCGTCAGCCACTTGACACCTGCATATGCAAATCAATCTGCCATCTTTGTTGGGTTAATTTGCATACTTGTTCCTGATTGGCCGGATGGGCATCACAAAGGTACAGTCCATTTGCATCTTTCCCTGGCATCCCTCAACTAGTTACCAGGCAGGTCAGCAGATGCACATTTATTGAGGGACTCCCGTGTGCTCAGTGCACCCAGCACTAGGCGTGAGATAGACATACATTCTAGCCTCTATTTCTTAATGTGTATAATGGATGGGGGTGGGGTGGGGGAGGCAGAAAAAGAGAGAGACATGCCAACACACCAAAATGCCATTTCCCTGTAACATGACTAATAAGGATATTTCTAGAATATCGTCCCTAGTTTTGTTTTTATTTTTGGAGAACATAGAGGTATTCCTACTTTTTAAATCTGTCTTTGCCTTTGTGTGTGTTTTTAAAATATATTTTTATTGATTTCAGAGGGGAGGAGAGAGGGAGAGAGAGAGAGAAACATCCATGATGAGAGAGAATTACAGATTGGTGCCTCCTGTAGGCTCCCCACTGGGAATGGAGCCTGCAACCCGGGCATGTGCCCTTGGCCAGAATTGAACTATGACCTCCTGGTTCCTAGGTTGATGCTTAACCTCTGAGCCACTCAGGCTGGGCACCTTGTGTGTGTTCTACTTTCTGTGGTCCAATTCTTTTTTTAAATCTCAGATAGAATTGAAATTTATTTCAGCATTATATACTCAGAAGGTGCCAAAATGTTACTTGACCAAGTTCAGCCTATAGTCCCTAATGACACCTATATATATAAAAGCCTAAGCGACTCTTACGACCGGAAATCCAGACAACCAGCCAGTTGCTATGACACACACTGACCACCGCCAACCTCCTATGGTCCCTTCCTCCAGCTGACTGAGCCCTGATTGCCTGCCAGGCTGGAGGACCCCACCCATGTACAAATTTTTTTTAGCATAGTAGGCTTTTATTATATAGTCTATAGACTGAGTGGCCAGATTATTATGACCAGCCCATCTGTACCTCATTGGGCCACCTTTTGCCTTCAATACTATGGTGATTATTCTTGGCATTGACTCCACGAGATGTTGAAAAGTGATGCGAGGAATCTGACACCATGCCTGATGTATAGCATTTCCAGTTCTGTGAAATTGGATGGTGGTGGAGCCAGCTACCTGATGGCTTTTAACTTCGTCCCACAAATGCTCAATTGAATGGATATCTGGTGATGGTGAAACAAGGGAAAGTCTCCCTCATGTTCTTGAGACCACTCCTGCACAATATGAGCACCATGGCATGGCGCATTGTGTTGTTGGAAGAAGCCATCTCCATGGGGATATGCCATCAACATGATAGAATGAACTTGATCAGCAACTGTACTTAGGTATTTTGTACATTGTTCCACACAATGTACAAAATCATGCCACAGCCCCAAACCGTACTACTTCCCCCACCAGCTTGAAGGCTTGTACTCATGCGTGTGGGGTGCATGCTTTCATGCTGTTTCTGCCAAATTCTCACTCTGCCATCTGCATGATACAACTAGAAACATGATTCATCAGACCACATAAATTTTTTCCAATGCTCAACTGTCCAATCCTCATGTTCCTGTGTGAAATGGAGCATTTTATCTTGGTAACTGCAGACAGCAAAGGTGTTCGAACAGGCCTTAAGCTTCCATATCCTGTACAATGCAGCGTATGGCTAATTTGCCTAAAAACATCCTTGGCCATAATAATCTGGCCACTCAGTGTATGTAACCCATAGACACAGACAACAGTGTGGTGAAGGCCTGACCAGGGGCAGTGTGGGTTGGAAGGGGAAAAAGCAGACATCTGTAATACTTTCAACAATAAAGATAAATTAAAAATAAATCAAGGAGAGAACCAAGATGGTGGCATAAGGTATACACCTGTATGTGCTGCCTCTCGCAACCATATCAAAACTACAACTAAAAGACAAAACAACTATCCTCCAGAACCATGGGAAAGCTGGCGGAGTAGAAGTTCTACAACTAGAAGGAAAGAAAAAAGTGCATTGAGACCTGGTAGAAAGTGTAGAGGCTCAGAAAGGCAGAGGTACTGAGACGCACGCGAATCGGCAGGCATGCACTGTTTTTTCATTTGGGAGGGAGTTACAAGTTCCTGACTCTCTGAACCCCAGTTTCCAATGAGATTCTGGGGACCCAGACTCATACAGGGAGAAATTGGACTGTCTGCCATTGGGTCAGAAAGAGACGGTGGCCTTCTCACAAAGGTGTGCACGGGAATCATTTACTGAGCTGGGGTGCGAACACAGGAAACTGAACAGAACTTGACAGAGAGGGGTGACTGGCTGCCAACACTGTTTGCCATGCCCTAGCCTAGCGATTCCCTGAGACCCTACCCTACCCAATTTACAAACCCACCCAGCTGTGTGTTAGCTTTTGCATATGAATGGCCTGCCCTCTAGCAGCTTAACCTAACAAATTGCAACTCGGTCAGACAACTCCAAAACTTACAAACTCCAAGCAAAGAGGAGAAATCTGCAAATCTCCCTGTAGCTCCTGCTGGGTGGCCTCAGAAACTAGCTGACTTGCACCTCCTTGGAGATCCAGGAACCAGTATATCTAGAGGTCAGTGTGAGACAACACTAAATTTCAACTTCTCACATACATAAGTGACACACTCAAGAGGCAGACTCAGTGAGCACCAAAGCCCCACTGAAGCAAGTCCTGCCCCATAGGGGTTTCTCCAGCACAGCAGTTCTTCTATTAATAGACACAGCTAATCCTCACAGTCAATTGGCCTAGAGGTCAGTTCCTCCCAGTGTACCAATAGCAATCAAGGCCTAACTACAACAAGACCGTGAACCCAACCCACAAAGGGGTGCACCAAGAGTGTCCACCTCAGGTGATTGGGGAGGCAGAGTTACTGGGCCCTAAAGGACAACTAGCACACAAAGTCACTCCATCAACACAAGGAAACAGCCAAAATGTGGAGACAAAGACATATGTCACGAATGAAAGAATGAAGGAAAGCAAACAACTGGACATAGAGTTCAAAACCACATTTATAAGGTTGCTCAAGAATCTTCTACAAACCACTGAGAAACTTAGTGAGACCTCTGAGAAACTTAGTGAGACCTTCAAGGATCTTGAAGGAGAATGCCAAATAAATGGAAAAGGACCAGTCAGAAATTAAGCATGCACTGTCTGAAATAAAGAATAATATACAGAAATCTAACAGCAGATTAGAGGACCCCAAGAATCAAATCAAAGATCTGAAATATGAGGAATCAAAAAACACCCAACCAGAAAAACAAAAAGAAAAAAGAGTCCAAAAATGTGAAGATAGTGTAAGAAGCCTCTGGAACAACTTCAAGCATACCAACATCAGAATTATGGGGGTGCCAGAAGAAGAGAGAGAGCAAGATACTGAAAACTTATTTGAAGAAATAATGACTGACCTACCTGGTGAAAGAAATGGACTTAGAAGTCCAGGAAAAGCAGAGAACCCCATACAAAAGGAATCCAAAGAGGACCACACCAACACACATCATAATTAAAACACCAAGGGAAAAAGACAAAGAGAGAATCTTGAAAGCAGCAAGAGAAAAACAGTCAGTTACCCACAAGCTGATTTCTCAACAGAAACTATGCAGGCCAGAAGGGAGTGGCAGGAAATATTCGAAGTGATAAATAGCAAGAACCTACAACCAAGAATAATCTACCCAGCAAAGCTATCATTCAGAATTGAAAGGCAGATAAAGAGCTTCACAGATAAGAAAAAGCTAAAGGAGTCCATCACCACCAAACCAGGATTATATGAAATGCTGAAGGGTATTCTTTAATAAGAGGAAGGAGAAGAAAATGGTAAAGATAAAAATTATGAACAACAAAGTGATAACAAATACATACCTATCAATAAGTGAATCTAAAAATCAAGTGAATAAAAAATCCGATGAACAGAATAAACTGGTGAATATAATAGAATTAGGGGCATAGAAAGGGAATGGACTAACAATTCTCAGGGGAAAGGGGAAATGAGGAGTGTGGAAAGAGATTGGACAAAAATCTTACACCTATGGATGAGGACAGTGGCAGGGAGTAAGGGCATGGGGTTGGGGGTGAGGAATCAGGTGGAGGGAAGCTATGGGGGGGGGAGGAACATCTATAATAAACTGAACAATGAAGATTTATTTTTTTTAAACAGGGTAGACATTTATAGATCTTAACAGAAGATAATATTAAATAAACACTTTAGCATCCACATAATAAAATATAATTATGTTCTTCACAACCTACAGGATTAATTAATTCATGGTGCATTACGTGTGGCAAGGCCTGCTAATGAGACAAAAGATTAAACTGTATGATCAACATCTGTCGGTCTGCTCTGCGACTGGATACATAACCAATCCACTAAAGATAATGCAAACGTCTGTTTGAGATTATTTGGGAATGGGGTAGAAGGGCTAGGAGAAATGGCCTTTTTTTGTCCTGCCCAATACTAGGTCTTGTTTTATTTTTAAAAAACATCCAGCCCTGACCGGTGTGGCTCAATGGATAGAGCGTCGACCTGCAAACTGAAGGGTCCCAGGTTCGATTCTGGTCACAGGCATGTATCTTGTTTGTGGTCACATCCCCAGTTGGGGGTGTGCAGGAGGCAGCTGATGGATGTTTCTCTCTCATTGATGTTTCTATCTCTCTGTCCCTCTCCCTTCCTCTCTGTAAAAAAATCAATAAAATATATATATTTTTTAATATTTCTTTATTAATTTCAGAGAGGAAGGGAGAAGGAGAGAGAGATAGAAACATCAATGATGAGAGAGAATCATTGATTGGCTGCCTCCTGCACAGCCCCCAATGGGGATCCAGCCTGCAACCCAGGCATGTGCTGTTGGCCGGAATCGAACCTGGGACCCTTCAGTTTGCAGGCTTACACTCTATCCACTGGGCCAAACCAGCTAGGGCAAATATATATTTTTAAAAATCAATGGAAAAATAGCCTAGGGTGAAGATTAAAAAGAGAGAGAAGCATGTCTGGGTGCATACCCACCAGCAGCTCCATGTGCTAAGCATCTCCCCCTAAATCCCAGAGCATGGATGTTGGGGTGCTGTCCCCCTGGTCCCTCGACATCAGTACCCTGCGTGCACACAATTCGACCCCATCCCCACACGCAGGGAAAGCGCATTCACATGCCCAGGAAACGGCGGTGCCCTTCAGGCTGGGGCACCCTGGCAGAGCCCCCATGAGGTGCCTCTCAGACCTCTCGGGGACTGTGCCCCGAGGGGTGGCATCCTAAGGGTACAGGAGCCCGGGGCTGGCAGCCGAGCCCGGAGCTTCTGGAAGCGGTCACACAGCTCACAGCTCCCCGGGCACGCAGCCAGCCCTGCAGACAGTGATTCATTACAGGGCCGAGTTGGCATTCCAGCCACACACACAGGCTGTCCTCCCTGCAGCAGGGCGTGCACGCACACACACACACGCACACATACACACACAGGCTCCTTACACACTTGGCATAGGCCCACACCGTCTCTCTCTCTCTCTCTCTCTCTCTCACACACACACACACACACACCTTCCATACAGTCCCACTGTTTCACACACACACACTTTGGATGCACTCAAACCTTACATTGTTAACGTAAAAACACTCACACTTGTAAAGAATTTTTGTGAGTTTCTTTGGAATAAACTATCAACAATTGCTGGGAAGTATCAGTTGAAATGCAGTAACTGGCCTGGCCTGTGTTGCTCAGTGTTTGAGCATCGACCTAGGAACCAGGAGGTTACATTCCATTCCCAGTCAGAGCACATGCCCAGATTGTGGGCTCCATCCCCAGTAGGGGGAGTGCAGGAGGCAGTCATCTATGATTCTCCCATCATTGATGTTTCTCTATCTCTCTCTTTCCCTTCCTCTCTGAACTCAATAAGAATGTATTAGGAAGGAAGGAAGGAAGGAAGGAAGGAAGGAAGGAAGGAAGGAAGGAAGGAAGGAAGGAAGGAAGGAAGGAAGGAAGGAAGAGAGGGAGGGAGGGAGGGAGGGAGGAAGGAAGGAAAGAAAGAGAGGAGGGAGAGAGGGAGAGGGGAGGGAGGGAGAAGGGAAGCAGGAAATGTAACGGTATCTGGTTCCAGCCCAAAATGCAGCTGTTCTCCTCCTGTGTTCAGAAGCTGGGTTCGGTTCCATGGAGCAGCATGGCTCCTGTGTGCTGTCATGTGCGCCGGCTCCGCCTCCTTTCATTACAAGGACCAGTCAGGAGATAAACCCAGGCCAGGGCAGCAGGGTTCAATGAGGCATCACTACCCACCCAACAGAACTGCAGAAATGGGAGACAGACTAAAGCAGAGTCACGGGCACCCCCTAAACACACACTCAGGGGCACGAGCTGGGCTTGCGAAGATTCTGGCTTTTTAATAATTATTTCATTCATTTTTCTTAAAAATAAATACATTTTTATTGATTTCAGAAAGGAAGGAAGAGGGAAACATCCATGATGAAAGAGAATCATGGATCGGCTGCCTCCTGCATGCCCCCCACTGGGGGTCGAGCCTGCAACCTGGGAGGTGAATGGGACAGACATGCTTAGCTTGATGTTCCCAGATGCCCTATTCAGATCTTGGAATAATGGAGGCAGCACTGTCTTGTTTATACTTTATTGCCGTAACAGCCACGACACCTCATTTTTTTTTAACCAAAAAAAAAAAGCTCTGCCAATAGTGAATAATTTTTTAAAAAATATCTTTTTATTAATTTCAGAGAGGAAAGGAGAGGGAGCGAGAGAAGCATCCATGATGAAAGAGACTCATCAATCAGCTGCCTCCTGCACGCCCCCTACTGGGGATCAAGCCTTCAACCTGGGCCTGTGCCCTTGACCAGGAATTAAACCCTGACCTCCTGGTTCACAGGTCAACACTCCACCACTGAGCCCTGCTGGCCGGGCGTGCGTGAGTCTAAGTGGCATAAAAATTCACGAATGTTTCAACTCAACAAGGTTCCTACTGTAACCAACCTGCAATAATATTTTGGTCGAACATATGCATAGCAAATATGGACAGACTATACACTAAGTGGCCAGATGATGATGATCTCTGAATGCACAATAATCTGGCCACTCAGTGTGTATTCTGTAGAATAAAAGGCTAATATACAAATTGACCCCTCCACCAGAAGTTTGACGAGGAGGCAGGCCGGCCAACTGCCCATGTCCCCTCCCCCTGGCCAGGCTGGCCGGACCCCACCCATGCACGAATTCATGCACCAGGTCTCTAATACCCCACACACACGCACACGCACATGCACACGGGCACACACACAATGAGTGGTCAAATTATTATGATCTCTGAATGCATAGTAACCTGGCTCAGTGCATGAATTCATGCATGGGTGGGGTCCAGCCAGCTTGGCCAGGGGGAGGGGACATGGGCAGTTGGCTGGCCTGCCTGCTGGTCAAACTCCTGGTCAAGAGGACAATTTGCATATTAGCCTTTTATTATAGAGGATGTACACTGAGTAGCCAGATTACTATGCATTCAGAGACCATCATCTGGCCACTCAGTGTATATTGTGCTATGTAAAGGCTAAGATGTTGTATGTAAAGACTGAGAAGTTGTTCAATTATCCGAACAGCTGGAGAGAAGGGTACACGTATGCAGTGGCATTGCCTGATGTACACAGTGTGTGATGTGTGCACAGGGCCTTGGGAGGGCGAAGGTGTCTGGGATGGGGGGGGACTCATCTTGTTCCTGCGTGCCCCATCCAGCCTGCATGCTCTTGGTGTTTGACCGGGAATGAAGCAAATTTTAAATCTTTTTTTTTTTAATGGCATGTGGGAAATTTGGTTGATGGGCCACAGCGGGTTTGACATGATCATGTAAAATCTGCCTCTCCACATGTAATAAAAAAGTAAATGGAAACGTGAGACCCAGCAGTGAGATTTTATTCCATGAGGACGTTGTGTTTGCTTTTACGCATGAATCCCCAGTGGCCACCTGTGAATCAGGAGGTCACAGTTCAATCCCTGGTCAGGGCAAGAAGTTACACTTTCTGTGGAGACGCCTAAGCATGGGGTGGGAGGTGGCCCCAGGACAGAGGATGGGCCAGGCCCGGTCACCCCAGGAGCTCACAGAGGCCAGTGTGACAGGCTGGGCTGGATTCGTCCTGCTCATCGGGGAGCTAGAATCGGGGTCCAGGGCAATGAGGCTGCAAAGAGCTTGGGGGCAATGGAGAGAGACCCCAATTGCAAACTTCCCCGTCTCCAGGTCCTGAGACCCCAGAGGTCCACGATCTCTGGCCACTGCTGAGGCCAGAATCTGTCATCAGACAGACTCGGGGCCACCAGTCGAGGACACCTCTCCCAGGAACCATCTTGCCTGGGCCTCTCCCCATCTGGTTCCTGGGGGGCATTATCTGCTGGCACGTGCTGAGGACGTGGCAATGATGTTAAGTTCATTTAAAAGCAATACTGACCCTGCCCTGGTCGGTGTGGCTCAGTGGATAGACGATCGGCCTGTGGACTGAAGGTTCCCAGGTTTGATTCCAGTCAAGAGCACATGCCCGGGTTGTGGGCTCGATCCCCAGTAGGGGGCATGCAGGAGGCAGCTGATTCTCTCTCATCATGGATATTTTTCTCTCTCTCCCTCCTCTCTTACATCGATCAAAATGTAATTTAAAAAGAATACTCTACACTAATAAAAGAGAAAGATGCAAATTGATTGTACCTTCACAACACCTGCCAGCCAATCGGGAGTATGCAAATTAACCCAACAACAATGGCAGATTAATTTGCACACGCAGGTGCCCAGCGTCTGGGGGCGAGGTGGGACTTTGCATCATCACCATGGCAATGATGCAGATGTCCCACACCACCCCAGCGGCTCCAGGCCTCTGGGCAGCATGGGGAGACAGAAAGGCGGCTCTGGCCAGAATGAAGGCGGTGCTGGCAGCCAGGGGAAGGAGGGCCCATTCTTGTATGAATCTTTGTGCATCTAGAAAGTAAATAAAGCATTCATTGGTCATAACCATTTAAAAAGGGGTGGGGGGGAGCTATGCTGACCCTGGCCAGTTTTCTCAGTGGGTAGAGCACCAGCCCATGGGCCACAGGGTTTCAGGGTTTGATTCCCAGTCACAGGCACATATGTCGGTCGGTTGCAGGTTCCCTGGACCTGGTCAGGGCACATGTGGAAAGCAACCCATCAACGTGTTTCTCTCCCATCAATGTCTCTCTCTCTCTCTCTCTCTCTCTCTCTCTCTCTCTCTCTCTCTCTCTCTCTCTCTCCTTCTCCTCCCTCTCTTCCACTCTCTCTAGAAATCAATGGGGGGGGGGAGAATATTCTTCTGTGAGGATTTAAAAAATATATAAAGAAAAAGCTCTACTGGAATTGGAGTAAAACTCTGTGCTCTGATGGCCGCCCCCATATCTCAAAAGGGTAGAAGAGAATCCCACAGGATCCCTTCACTCCCCTGCAGCATGGGACAAAGTTCAGAGTCACACCCCCTCCTTGGGCAGCCAGGCACCTGGCCAGATGGGGCGCACGAGGCAACGTCTCCCCAGGGCAGAGTGGTATGGTTTGCCCCATGATGCAACCAGTAGGTGAGGAGCCCAATTGTAATTTGACAAGATTTTTTTCACTCTGGGTACATGCATCTCTGCTTCCCCGCACATCACAAAGCAGAAGAGTATGCACCACTTGTGTCCGACATTCAGGGGTCTCGTCTGTGATGGCAGGGACAATGGAGGGGCAGGGATGTGGGAGAGAGCTGGCCAGATGACAGTGGGTGGCAGCTCCCAACCCCCGGGGCTGTAGAGAGCACCTGGGAAAGCACATGAGCATTTCTTTAATTATTGTCAGCTGAATCCAGTAGCATTGGCAGAGCAACCTTCTGGAAACACACCTTGCCAGAGGCAGGAATGTTGTCAGCCTGACCTTCAGCACAGGGGCCAGGGGTTGGGTTTTGTTATTAAATCCAGTCAAGCACCAGGAACAAACACAATTATCCAGGCCCACCCAGAAGTGAGATTACAAAGAACCCACGAGAATGCACATAACCTCCTTTGTCTGGGGCTTTAGGGAAACTTCCTGGGTTCTGCTGTATTAAATAAACGCACTGTATTGGCTCTGAGTCCCTCTCTCTCCATCAGAGGACAGTGGTCCCACCTGGCCCCAGCTTTCCCTACTTATTTGTGTCTGTCTCTTTCATTTTCTCAATCTCCTGTCACCCCTACTCAGGAACCAGACCACTCTCTCTAGACTTGCTGGACATGGAAAAGTGAGAAATAGGTACACAGGGCCATACCCACTTCCCCTTTGTGGTAAACACACACACACACACACACACACACACACACACACACAAAGAAAACAACCACAAAACAAAACCCAACAACAACCTGATTTAATGTGCCCAACTACAAACTAGGGCACCAAACCTCTAAACTTCCAGCAACAGAGAGCAGTAGATAGACTGTGTTCCATGATACATCTGCAGGCTCCCGTTTCGGTCACCACGGAGAAAAGCTGAAACCTGGACGGGTGCCCCTCAGGCCGCCCAAAATGCAGGCTCCCTCTCAGGTCCCAGGGCAGTGTCCCTGCCTGGCCAACAGCACCACATGTCCCGTCTCCTCCGATGATGGAGGTCTCGAAGTTGGACACAGCAGCTGAGCGTGATCGGGGAGGTTTGGGGGAGCTGGATGCTGGCCCTGAGGCTCGAATATTCGAGATGTTTTCTAGTATCTCTATTGGGAGCTGGGTGATTACCAGACCACTGGTTCCTGTCCAGCACTGGCTTGCGCCTGCAACACAACATCAGGGGTCAAAAGCTGAGAGGAGTGCTCTCTGCCTAGTGTGTCCAAGCCAGCTCCGCCTGGGGGAATGGAGGCAGGACAGAGAAGACGACAAACCACAAGTGGGTATTGAGACAGACATAGAGATGGATGGCTATGAGGCTACAGAGCGGTTACCGTTGGCATGGTGAGCCAACGTCCAGAACCCAGACCAGGACCTGGAGTGTGCGGGGGAGGGCACTGAAATGGCCCAGTGTCTCCATCGCAGCATCGATAAAAACTTGCAAAGCCCCTGGACACAGTGCATGGAGGCCACAGCTGATGGCCAGAATGCCAAGGTCTCACTATTGTGTCTACACTTCAAGGCACAAGGACAAGGCCCTCACCTCTCATCCCTGAGCAAGAGTGGAGTGAGGGGGCCACCAGGAGACAGGGGATCAGGAGCAGAGCCCCACAACCAAGCAGGAATGGGGACCCTGGAGGAGGGGAAAGGCGAGGGGCCATGATTTCCATATGTGGGCCAACAATGTCCAAGATCTCGCAGCCCCCGCCCCCCACCCATGGGGTGGCCTGCATTGCCTGGCCTGTCCCTGGCTCATGGAGGAGAGAAAAAGGCGCTTCGTGCGTGCCATGCTCCATTGGGTCATTGGCTCCTTCCCGCCATGGGCACCAGGCAGACGCTGAAGGTACCCAGGAAAGATCCATGGTGAACTCCATAGTGGCCACGGGAGGGTGGGCAGGCGTGCGTGTCTAGCTCTTGATGAACATCAGCCAAAAAGGGATGTGCCCTGTGGACACTCCTTGGCTTCCCCTGCAGGCCTCTGGGGCTGTGGGGACCACAGAGCATCCCTCCCTCCTCACTCTGCTCCCTCACTCTCCACCACCCCAAGGGCAGGCGTTAGCCATCTTCACCAGAAAACGCCATCACACATCTCAAAACACATCTGCGAGCCCTGGCTGATGTAGCTCCATGGATAGAGCGTCGGCCTGAAGATCCAAGGGTCCTGGGTCAAGTCTATGAACCTGGGTTGCAGGCTCCTCCCTGGCCTGGGCCCTGGTCCAGGTGTGTGCAGGAGGCGACCCATCCATGTGTCTCTCTCCCATAGATGTTTCTCTCTGTCTCTCCCTCTCTCTTCTCCTCTCCCTAAAATTCAATGGGAAGATACCTTCGGGGGAGGATTCAAAAATAAATAAAGCATATCTGCTGTCACACTGTCAGAGGGTCCGGGCAGGGGACGTCCAGGCGGGATGCCAGCCTCCTGAGGATTCAGGTGTGGTCTTGGCCTCAGCTGCTCACTGCCACGTGCCACGTGGTTGCAGACTGTGGAGGAGGACGTGGGGGGGGGGGCGAGGCCCACTCAGGACTTCATTGTACACAGGGGCACCACAATGACCAGGATGACCGTGCAGGCGGCTGCCGCCACCAGTGCCGCCAACTTGCAGACCCGGGCCCTGCGGAACTCGGCCTCCTTGCGCTTCAGGAGCGAGTCATAGCCCGGCGTGTAAATGTCCTCCATCCAGTACTCCAGATGGTTCGGGTTCAGGGACTCCTGTGTCTGAAAGGGAGGAGGAGGCAACAGAGACACGGTGAATCCCTGGACCCAGGTCACAGCCATCCTGACAGCCGGCCCTCCGGTGCACCTGGCCCCACACTGCCCCCCGGCCCCTGCTGACACGGCCACACACCTGCCCCTCCCTGACTGCAATGTCATCACGCTGTTTTTTTTTAGTGATTTTAGAGAGCAAGGGAGAGAGAGGATCATGGACTGACTGCCTCCTGCACGCCTCACACTGGGGATCGAGCCCACAACCCAGACCTGTGCCATGACTGGGAATTGAAGCGTGACCTCCTGGTTCCCAGCTCAATGCTCAACCACTGAGCCACGCAGGCCGGGCCATGCCATCATGTTTTGACCCACTCAACCTTTGGGTCATTGGTGTGTAAGGGAGCAAGGCAGGGCCAAGAAGCCCTTACCAGCGTGGCTCAGTGGATAGAGCGTTGGCCTGCAGACTGAAGAATTCTGGGTTTGATTCCCAGTCACATGCCTTGGTTGCAGGCTTGATCCCCAGTAGGGGGTGTGTAGGAGGCACCCAGTCCATGATTCTCTCTCATCATTGATGTTTCTCTCTCTCCCTCCCTCTCCCTTCCTCTCTGGCATCAATAAAAACCCTGTCCTATCTAACAGAAGCCCAGTGATAAAAGGTGACCAGTTGCTATGATGCGAACTGACCACCAGGGGGCAGACACTCAACACGGAAGCTGCCCCCTGGTGGTCAGTGCGCTATCACAGTGGAAACACCACTTGGCTGACTGGGATAACTGGCACTCCCACAGCAGGCAGATCCCCACTGGTCATGCCCCCACCAGTGCACAAATCCCGTGCACCAGACCTGTAGGATTATACAGTGGTACCTCAAGATACAAGTGCCCTAACATATGAGATTTTTGAGATATGAGCTGTTGAGAGAGCGATTTTTGCTTTGAAATACGAGCAACATTTGAGATAGGAGTAATTGCGCAGATCGGCCAGCTGCACATGACCCACCAGTTTACCGTGACTCGAGCGTCTCATAGTTTCCCACACCTCAAGGTTACCAAACAAATTAAACTCGTATCTTGAGGTACCACTGTATAAAGAAGAAAGTGGACAACTGAAAGTGGAGGAGGAGGGAGGAACCAAGATGGCGGCATAGGTAAACACCTACACTGCTGCCTCGCACAACAATTTCAAAACTACAACTAAAAGACAGAATGGACATCATCCAGAACCACAGGAAAGCTGGCTGAGTGGAAATTCTACAACTAGAAGGAGAGGGGCTCACAGAGACCCAGAGGAGCTGCAAAAAGCTGAGGTACGGAGACGTGCGCGCTGAGAGAGCAGGTGCCCGAGTACCTGGCTGGCTTTCTCTGGCAGGAGGGAGACGGAGACTTCCAACAGCATTGAACCCCTTATCCTAAGACACTAAACCCCAGATCCAGCTGAAACTCATTTGGGGGGAGTTTGGACTGTGAAAAGGGAGAAGTGCATGGAAATTGGGAGAGTCAGGCAGGAGGGCAGAAGTCGGGCGGAATACACAGAAGACTGACTGCTGATTGTGCCGCTGGCTTTCACAAGAGGATGGGAAACAAAGCATCCCAAATATGTCACTTCTAACTCCACTAAACCCCAGATTCGGACGAAGTCCTGGGGACCCAGATTCATATGGTCCCAGAGCATAGGGGAGCTGGAAAGGCAGCAGTCTAGAGGCACTGCGAGAGAGTGTACTCACACACAGGGACCCCTCCAGCCATTATTCAGTCATGTGAGATTCAGGGGCCGTGGAGGGCAGGGCCGACTGGAAGGCAAGGTGGTCCCTTAAGACCTGAGACTCCACCCATCTCAAGCTCAACAGAGACGCTTTTGCAGTTTTGAAAGTCTGGTATCAAAAGGCTGAATCCAACACAGAAGTTCTCCCGGCATAGTGAAAATGCCGAGACAAGGGAAGATATCACAAACAAAAGAAATGGAGGAAAACAAACGACTGGATATAGAGTTCAAAACCACGCTTATAAGGTTTTTCAAGAATATCCTAGAAAAGTTGGATAAAGTTAGTGAGACCCAAGAGGAGATGAAAAAGAACCAACTAGAGATGGAAAAGGACCAACTAGAAATTAAACATACACTGACTGAAATAAAAAAATATTATACAGAGACCTAACAGCAGACTAGAGGAAGGCAAGAATCAAGTCAAAAATTTGAAATATAAAGAATCAAAAAACACTCAACTGGAAAAGCAAGAAGAAAAAAGAATCCAAAAATGTGAAGATAATGTAAGGAGCCTCTGGGATAGTTTCAAGTGTACCAACATCAGAATTGTGGGGGTAGCAGAAGAAGAGAGAGAGCAAGATACTGAAAACCTATTTAAAGAAATAATGACTGAAAACTTCCCACATCTGGTAAAAGAAATAGACTTACAAGTCCAGGAAGCACACGGAACTCCATATAAAAGGAATCCAAAGAGGACTACACCCAGACACATCATAATTAAAATACCAAGAGCAAAAGACAAAGAGAGAATATTAAAAGCAGCAAGAGAAAAACAGTTCATTACCTACAAGGGAGCACCCAAACGACTGTCAGCTGATTTTTCAACAGAAACGATGCAGGCCAGACAGGAGTGGCAAGAAATATTCAACGTGATGAATAGCAAGAACCTACAACCAAGAATACTCTATCCAGCAAAGCTATCATTCAGAATTGAAGGGCAGATAAAAAGCTTCACAGAGAAGAAAATGCTAAAGGAGTTCATCAACTCCAAACCAGTATTATATGAAATGCTGAAAGGTACTCTTTTAGAAGAGGAAGAAGAAAAAGGTAAAAGATAAAAAATTATGAACAACAAATATGTATCTATCAACCAGGGAATCTAAAAATTAAGTGAATTAAAAATTTGATGAACAGAATAAACTGGTGAATATAATAGAATCAGGAGCACAGAAAGGGAGTGGACTGATAATTCTCAGGGGGAAAGAGGTGAGGGGTGTACAGGGAAAGACTGGACAAAAGTCATACACCTATGGATGAGGTCAACAGAGGGAGGGAAGGGTAGAAGGAGGGTTAGGAGCAGGGTGGAGGGGAGCTATGGAGGGGAGAAAAGAGAAACAAATGTATTAATCTGAATAATAAAGATTTAATTTAAAAAAAGAAAAGAAAATGGAGGAGTCATTAGAGGGTCCCAAGGCCTGGGCTCCCTGAGCTGCCCTGAGCTCTCCTGTGACGGCCCAGCTCCACTTGTTAGAACACGTCTTCACGCTTGCGCTGAGCTGCCCTCCCCAGCTCTGCCCTCCCCGGGGCCTGGCTTGTCTACCCCGCTGGGCAGTTTCACGGATGCTCAAAGGGAGAGATCGACCCAGGATGGGCAGGTTTTACTGGAGCAAAGTGGCTGACAACCCTTGGGGGGACAGAGGGGAGGCTAGAGGCTCAGCCTCCCCACTGTGCACCTGGGAACCAGGCTCCTGCCCCGGAGGATGGAGCAGGTTGCTACTGGCTTCCCTGCCTCCGCAGCCGGCCCCCGAGGGGAATGGTGTGTGAACCCCACATCCAATGTGTGCTTTTCCCATCCTACCCCGCCAGAAGGTACTCGGCTTCCTTCCATAATTATGCACACTTTATGGGCTTCGAGCCAGCCTGGAGAATAAAATATTTTAAATGAGGTTTCTCACTGCCTGCTCACTCTAACAACGCTGAGGCCTTTAAGAGGCCCCTGGAGAGTGCACTCGTTCTCATCGGGCCTCCCCAGCACCAGAGAGGAATCAGGGCCTGCACCTGTCCCGGCGCCCGCAGGTGGGCTGGGAGACACCCCGAAAGTGATCCAGATGCTGACAGGGCCTTGTGATGGGGCCTGCATTTCTGAGCCTCGCTACTCACACCCTCAGGACTCCTGAGTCAGGAGCATGCATAGCTGTTTTTGCATATTTTGTGCAGCTGGCTGCAAACTTTTAAGTCATGTCACCTAAAGTGCTCTAATCCAAAGATCTATGTTTTTTTAATTCATTTTTTAAAATATATTTTTATTGATTTCAGAAAGGGAAAGGGAAGAAGGAAGAGAGGGAGGGAGAGAGGAACATCCATGATAAGAGAGAATCATGGATCAGCTGCCTCCTGCACGCCCCACATTGGGGATTGATTCCACCACCCGGGCATGTGCCCTGACTGGGAATCGAACTCTGGTTAATGGGTTGATGTTCAGCCACTGAGCCACGCCGTCTGGGTCTGCAGTGACCAGCAGGGACATAGTTAGATGGTGCACCTGCACCAAAATGAGCAAGCAGAGCCCAGCCCTGCCGGTGGCAGACAGACAGCACGCCCTGCAGACACACCCACCCTCATAGGCCCTGATGGCCCTTACCTGGGGCTGCTGTGTATGGAAACGCCATCCATGATTTGGCCCCCACCACATGCTTACCCCACGTGCTACATAGGGAGGGAGAAAGCAGCTCGTATCGCCCGAGACAGTTTGGCTCGGGTCTCCTGAGCAGATAGGAGCACCTTGGTGCGGAGCCAGAGCTGTGAATATGTCCTTAGCAAGTTAGAAGGTCAAAGTCGGCAGATGAGCGAGGCATCCTCACAGCTATGTGTTTGCAAACAACAAAACGGGAGTCCGTTTATTAAATTCTCTGCTCAGAATTCTAGGACAGGGCCTGGAAGCTGGAGGCCCAGCGCACAGACAGGTCTGGGCCCCGTTGTTCCTTCCTGCATCTGGAGGGCGTAGCAGCCCCTCTCCTCCATCCCCCGTTCCCCGTGGCCGGATGCTCACCTGCAGGTCCAGGGCCGAGAGCTTGCCCTTGTCGCCCACGCTCCGTGCGTACTCCTCGCCGGCCCAGGAAGGCTGGCCCCGCCTCACCTCCGCCAGCTCAGTCAGCCGCATGTCCGTATACAGGGGGGTGCTCTTCAGGGGGACCTTGAGCGAGGCAGGGTAGGGATGCGGGCTGAACACTTGCTCCACCAGTAAGTCCCTGGGCGGCTTGGGCCGGCGGTGCTGAGGGGGGACGTCGTACTGCCTGTCCGCCTGCGGGGGCACAGCACGGGAAGGTCTCACGGGGGTGCCGGGAAGCCGCCAGCTTTGCCGTCCTCTGCCCCGGGCATCCCACGGGCATCAGATGGCAACACACGGATCCCGGAACCAACTGAGCGCAGTCCTACTCAGAGCGAGCAACTCTGTGCCAGGGAGACACGGCTTTACCCAAGTCTCCCACCATCCCCGCTCTCTCTCCAAGCCCCTTCTAGTGGCCAGGGAAGGAGACAGAGCCCAGGGAGAGCCAGGGACTGGCCTCAGGGCGCACAGCAGCCCAGGGGTGAAGCTGGCTTCGAGGAACCTTTGTGGAACCCTGACTCACCGAGCAGGGAGTGGGGCCTCACTGAACTGGGGTCGAGGTTCAACGAGCCAGGGGCGTGGCCTCACTGAGCTGGGGCGGGGCCTCCCCGAGTTGGAGGCAGGGTTGCACTAGGCTGGGGGTGGGGCCCACACCGAGATGGGGCGGGGCCTCACTAAGCTGGGGGCGGGGCCCACAGCAACTGGTCTTCTACCAACTTGTCCCTGGTACCCGGGCAACAGACGTGGCCTTTCCAGCCAGGAGCTTGCGGACACCACACGCTGCCCCTGGAGGAAGGGGCCCGGCCTGAGGCCACACGTCGGGGCCTCCAGTGATGTTCAGAGACATCTGCATGGCCTTCGAGGTGGACAGGGTGGGGATGGAGCCCCTTGCGTGGGCACTAGGGACTCTGTCCTCGGTGGAGCCTGTTACCGCTGGGCCTTTGGATACTTCCTCATTCTAACTCTAGCCCCTCTTTATGCACCAACACTGGGTCCGTACCCCCCATGTCACTCCTGTGCCACGGGATGTGGACAGAGACCTGCAGCCAGCACTGTCCCGGGGAACTGTACCCTAGTTTGCCCATCTATCTCAGGGCAAAGCTCTGTATGTCTGCCTTTTAACCCCTGACTCCAGCGAAATCGCTCCACTGAGCAGCAGTGTGTGTGCACGTGTGCGGCTCACACCTGGGCTGGGGCCAGCACAGTGCCCCATCCCCGAACTCCAACCCTCCCACACTCCCACCCTCCCACAATCCTCCCCCTCCCCACCTGCAACCCTGTCCTCTCACACCCTCTCCCCCGCCAAATAGGACCCAAGGGCTATGGAATACAGACAAGGGTTAATGCTGACGGGACATTGGTGCGGAGACAGCAGGGACTTCTCTCATCCAAAACAAGAAGATGGGGTTGCCTCTTGCCTCCTAACCCATCAGCCCCTAGAGAGCATCTTCTAAGAGGCTCCAGTGATGTTAATTCTGCTCATTCGAGACCCAATCTTCACCCAGCTCTCACTGAGCTGCGCTGAGCCGGGGCAGGACCTCACGGAGTTGTGGGCGGGCCTTCACAAGGCTGAGGGCGGGACCCACACCAAGCTGTTGGCAGGCAGATGCCAGCAGCCCCAACTCCAACATCACATCACTGTCTTCCAAGTGCCCTGCTCAGGGCCAAAGGAGCATTATCTCAGTTCATCCTCTCAACAGCATACCGAGGCTGAATTCATTATCTCCACTCAGATCAGAGAGGGTGAGACATGGCCCCAGGGTCACACAGCCCATCAGTAGGAAAGCTGGGATTTGAACCTGATTTCTTTTTTTTTTTTTCTTTTCTAATATACTTTTATTGCCCTGACTAGTGTGGCTCAGTGGATAGAGCATCGGCCTGCAGATTGAAAGGTCCAGGTTCTATTCCGGTCAAGAGCATGTACCTTGGTTGTGGGCACATTCCCAGTAGAAGGTGTGCAGCTGATCTCTATCCCTCTCCCTTCCTCTCTGTAAAAAAAAAAAAAAATCAATAAAAAAAAATTTTTAATGTATATATACTTTTACTGATTTGAGAGAGGAAAGAATGGAGAGAGAGAGAGAGAAATATCAATGATGTGAGATAATTGTGGATCAGCTGCCTCTCGCACACTGCACACAGCGGATCGAGCCCGAAACCCAGGCACGTGCCCTGACCAGGAATCGAACTGTGACCTCCTGGCTCATAGTCATCGCTCAACCACTGAGCCACGACGGCCGTTCTGAACCTGCCTCCTAAGGAGAGAAGCTTATCTGCCTCACCATTCCTGCCCCCAGAAGCCTGTGTTCTGCCTTGGCAGTCAATATACTTTTATTGCCCTGACTACTGTGGCTCAGTGGATAGAGCATCGGCCTGCAGATTGAAAGGTCCAGGTTCTATTCCGGTCAAGGGCATGTACCTTGGTTGTGGGCACATCCCCAATAGGGGGCCGGCAGCTGATGGATATTTCTCTCTCATCAATGTTTCTAACTCTCTGTCCCTCTTCCTTCCTCTTGGTAAAAAATCAATAAAAAAATAATAAAAAGGAGTGCATTACATGTACTGAAGTTCACTGGGACACTTTAACTTCACTTCCTTCGTGTTCTTTGCCTGCACCCTCCTGTTTCTTTGGGGACCGCTCCTGCCCCGCTACTTCCTCCCTCTCTTCTCCCCCGTTTCTGTGAGGATCTGGGGTCCCACTCCTGGGGAGTCTCTGCACCAGCTCCTCCCAGCTGACCCCGGCTGCCTGCCCACCTAGGCTCTGCCATCTGCCCTGACTGGGAAACCCACCCACCCGGGCGGGAACAGCTGGCACACATGGAGAGAGGGCCCAGAGGCTGGCACCCGCACCCCGCCGTGCCCCGGCCACATGAGCTGGTTTCCGTTACCTCTTTCGGCTTCCTACGCCAGCCCTTGCTCTCCCCAGGGCCTCGGTCTCTGACCTCCTCCTCCTCATCCAGGCTTAGGCGGTTGGCGTAGGTGATGGTGCGCCAGTCCCTGGGCGAGTTGGAGATGCTGGCGATCTTGGACTCAGTGGCACTGTTCTCCTCCGTCAGCGACCGGGAGGACGGCCTGGCGAAGAGGCTCCTCTTCAAGGCCTTGACACGCAGGCTCTCGCTGTTGCTCCCACTGGCATCGGAACAGCACCAGTCGGTGCCGGCGCCGTCTGCTCTGGGCCCAGCATGGGAGCCGCTGCAGGCCCCGAAACCCCGGGGGGAGATGCTCTCGTCTGACGGGGCCCCGCTGGTCAGAGAGTTCAGGTCCGCCTGCCCCCTCACCTTCTCGGGTGGCTGCATCTTCTGATCCAATTGATTCAGTTTGCCCAACACCTGGGAGATCTCGTCGCGGACCCCCGACAGCGACTCCAGTTTGCGTTCGATCTCGCCAATCCTGAGCACCAGCTTGCAGACGCTGGTCTTCAGCTCCTCTTCAGAGCGGTGGCCGAGGTCGGGCCCCCTCTTGCCTTTTTCTCCTTGGCTGCCAGGGAACTCGCCAGTTGCTCCTACGTTGCCACTGCTGCCACGGTCCGGGGAGCTATCGCCATCCGACCTGGGCAGCTGGGACAGGGACCCCATGCTGTCGCAGCAAGAGGAGTGGATCACCCCCATGGAGCCACTGAGGCTCATGTCGTCCAGGAAGCGGAAGATGTCGCTGATGTCGTCGCTGATGATCTCCAAGTCTTCGTCCGATGGCCTTGTGACGGCGGCGGCGGCATTGGCATGCCTGTCCCCGTACTGGGCCTGCAGATTCTGGCATGGCTTGGGCTCCAGCACTGACTGCTCCGTCTGGGTGCCCACACTGCTGGTGTCAGAGCTAAGCTGCCCGCCTGTGCCACTGATGCTCTTGTCCTTGACCTTTTTCCCCGGCTCCCGCTCCTCCAGGCCCATGACAGGGGACGAGATCTCTGGGGCGTCGAGCCCGCTGGCTGTGGATGCATAGCCCGCAGGGAGCAGGGGCTGCTGCTCCGTCGTCGTGGCGAGGTAAGCCGGATACGGGTCCCGGGCCAGGAAGCCGGGCGCCTGGCTGCTGGAACTAGGGTAACGCTGCAGCTTCTCGTAGGACGGGCTCCTGTGGAAAAAGGTCTGTTCGACCTCGGGGACCTCTTCTGTGTTCAGGCTCCAGCTCTTGGCTGGCCGGGGTGTCTGCTTGCCTGGCCTTCCCCCAGGGCAGCACCTGGCATCGGGGGTCCCCATCGCGGGAGTGGGCCCGAAATACGTGGACGCCTGCAGGTTGTCCAGGCTTTCGTGCTTAGCCCGCCTCTTGTTGGGGACCGGGGAGTACACAGCGGCGTCCAAGTACCGGCTGCTGTAGGGCATGTCAAAGCTGTGATTCAAGAAGGGGGGCTGCTTCCGGCTTTGGGGGTCCCCGTGACCCATCTTGGCCTCTTCGGTGGGGCCGACCAAGGTGGGGGACACAGCCAGCAGGTTGTGGAAGTCTTCCTTGAAGATGGTCCTTTTCTGGAGGCAGGACCGGACTCCAAAGGGCTCCTCCTCCTGCTCATTGTCGACAAAGGTTCCCTGGACGCCCCCCGGGGGTCCGGGCAGCGAGTCTTGATCCGAGACGGACTCGTTGTCCAGGGTCATGGGGAAGTAGGTCCTCTGCATCTCACAACGTTGCGGGCTGGCCGCCGCGTACAAGGCCAGGGCCTGCAGCCGGTCCAGCGAGGCAGCCTGGACCTTCGCCTCCTTGCTGACGCCCAGCAGGAAATTGGTCTCGGAGGTGGGTACGAACTGCGGGCAATCTGTGCAGTCCACCTCCTGGCACGGGTCTGGCTGCCGGGCGGGGAAGGCCTGGCCAAAGGGCCCCTGGGCCAGCTCGCAGCCCAGCGACTCGCAGACCTCTGTGTCATCGGGCCGGCAGGAGTCACGGGCCGCCTCCGTCGGGCACGCCTCAGGCTGGCCGTCGGCGGGCAGCTTGTCCCTAGCCGTGCCCCCGGTCATCTGGATGAGGTTGAAGATGGTGATGATGTCGGCTGCCACCATGACCTTCTTGGACTGCTGGCTGCTCCCCGGGCACTTAATCTTGTCCTTCAACAAGGTGGCGGGGAAGCTGGGGTCCAGGCAGGCCGTGTAGAACAGCACGCTGCGCAGCCGGGCGAGCTGTGGCAGGTCAAAGCGGGCACACAGCGACCTGCACAAATCCTGATAGGAGACGTGGCTGTGTTTGCTGTCCAGCTCCTCCAGGATCTTCACCAGGAACAAGGAGGTGTCCTGACCAGCCTCCATGGCTCAGGACTCCGGAGGCTCGCCGACGGCACGGAGCCTCCCAGCCAATTCTACAGCAACAGCATCGGAAAACGGGGGGCTGAGGGCGGGAGGAGGGAAGAGAGGGTTATTAATATCAATGGAGTTTTAAGACAAGCTTGTTGTCAACCACATAAAGAAATGCTAGGGCCTGGCCGGCGTGGCTCAGTGGTCGAGCATCAACCTAGGAACCAGGAGGTCAGGATTCGATTCCTGGTCAGGGCACATGCCGGGATTGTGGGCTCGATCCCTAGTGTGGGACATGCAGGAGGCAGCCGATTCATGATTCTCTCTCATTATGGATGTTTCTTTCTCTCTCCCTCTCCCTTCCTCTCTGACATCAATAAAAATATTTTTTTTTAAAAAGAGTCCTAACCGGTGTGGCTCAGTGGACAGAGGGTTGGCCTGTGGACTCAGTGGTCCCAGGTTCAATTCTGGTCCAGGGCATGTACCTTGGTTGAAGGCACATTCCCAGGGAATGGTGTGCAGGAGCAGTGATTGATGTTTCCAACTCTTTATCCCTCTCCCTTTCTCTTTGTAAAAAAAATCAATTATATTTTTTTAAAATGTTAGGGTCCGGCAGGCATGACTCAGTGGTGGAGCATTGACCTAGGAATTAGGAGGTCAGGGTTCGATTCCCAGGTTATGGGCTCCATCCCCAGTGTGAGGTGTGCAGCAGGCAGCCAATCCAGGATTCTCTCTTATCATCAATGTTTCTCTCTCTGTCTCTCCCTCTCCATTCCTCTCTGAAATCAATGAAAATATGTGTTTTATAAAAGTGCTGCCAATACTTCTCTCCGGCCTGGTGTGTAGCAGAAAAATCAGCAATAACCTTCACATCCAGTTGGTTGTGTAACAGTGTAGTCCCTGGAGATAATGGCACACCAGGCAGTGTTCCTAAGTCACGCTGCAGAAACAGAGTGATTGGCAGTTTGATCTTTACTGAAGTGAAAAAGCATGCCACCAAATGACATATTGTAATACTAGTGGCCCGGTGCATGAAATTCATGCACTGGGCGGGGGATCCCCCAGCCTGGCCTGTGCCCTGTCACAGTGTGGGAGCCCCACAATCCATCGCCCCAAAGAGGTAAGCTCTGCCCACCCATCTGGGATTCCTTGATGGATTGCCCCAAAAAGGTAGGCTGGAGCCAGGGGAGGTCTGCAGACTCCCGGGACCTGGCTCTCAATGGAGGCCTCCCTCTGAACACACCTGCCTAACCCCTTTTGTGACCCCACTCCCATCCCCGACACTGCAAGGCCCCACCCACCCACGACTGCTGTGCATGCTGCCTGCTGAGTGGTTATGACATTATGGCGTCCCAGACAATTTATATATTCCTCTATTATTATTCTAGAGGATGGTAGGATGACATTCGTGCAAAAATAGGCCTTTCTTCCCCTGGCTTCATTCCTGGCTGCCTGGGAGCAGGCAAGTCCCTGCTCCCAGGCTGCCAAGTCCTCACTCCTGGCTGGAGCATCACTTCCACCCCTCCTCCTCCTCGTAGCAGGCGTCCCACCCACCCAGTCACTCTGTTCCTGCATATACAAATTAACCGTCCATCTTTGTTGGGTTAATTTGCATACTCACTCCTGACTGGCTGGTGATGTAGCAGAGGTACGGTCAGTTTACATGTTTGTTCATTATTAGGTAAGATAGGAAGTCACATGATCTCTCTCCACGTATGTAAACACATACTCCTTCTCTACTGAAATGCTAATAATAATTATCCCTGCGAGCTTTCTTCTTCCTTTCAGGGCTGTGTTACTTAAAAGTTCTGATTTTGAAATTTCCTAAGCAAAAAAATAAGGAGGCCCAGCTGACGTGGCTCAGGGTTGGGCATTTGACCTAGGAACCAGGAGGTCACGGTTCAATTCCCGGTCAAGGGCATGTGCCCAAGTTGTGGGCTACATCTCTAGTAGGGGGCGTGCAGGAGGCAGTCGATCCATGATTTTCTCTCACTCTTTCTCTCTCTCTCCCCCTCTCCCTTCCTCTCTTGAAATCAATAAAATATATTTTTTTAAAAAACAAATAATCCTAACTGGTGTGGCTCAGTGGATAGAGCATTGGCCTGTGGACTAAAGGGTCCCAGGTTCAATTCTAGTCAAGGGCATGTACTTTGGTTGCAGGCACATCCCCAGTAGGGGGTGTGTAGGAGGCAGCTGATGGATGTTTCTCTCTCACTGATGTTTCTAGCTGTCTCTCCCTCTCCCTTCCTCTCTGTAAAAAATAAACAAAATATCTTTTAAAATAAATAAATCAAGAGGCAAGGGTTGGTAGCAAATGCCAGTGATAGAAACTTAGTGTAGTCAACTGTCACCTCTGATCTTGAGTTTTCTCACCCAGAAAAGGAACGTACCAATTCCCCCTTTGGAGGTCACTAAATGGGGTTACAGGGAACATCACCTCGCTCCCTCTCCCACTCCACCTCCTCTCCCCAATTCCCAGATCTGGGGGTCCTCTGGGCCCAGCAGATAACCCAGCATCACTCACCCCTGTCTCCACATGCATTTTGTAACTGGCACATGCACGGTTTCAGCTCATATAAATCAGACAAGAAAAACGTCCCCCAAGAGCCTATGTTCTAAACGGGGAGGAAGACACCTCTGTCCCCCGGCCGACGCGCTAGCCATTGAGCAACACCAGCCAGGGCTATGTTTTGTTTTAAGTTACTTTCATTTTTTTAAAAAAAATTTTTTATTGATGTCAGCGAGGAAGGGATAGAGGGAGACAAAAACATCCATAAGAGAAAATCATTGATGAGCTGCCTCCTACACACACCCTACTGTTGATCGAGCCTGCAACCAGGGAATGTGCCCTTGTCCAGGAATCAAACCCTGACCTCCTGCTGCTGCTATTCCAAATGAGCCCAAACACAGCAGCTCAAAGCCACGCCGACCAACCATGTGGTCCGGTGGGAGAGGGCAGATGACCCTAGGGGCCCACCTGGGTTCGCATTGGGGTGTCTGCCAGGCCTCCCGGAGGCTCCAGGGCAGATCCGTTTCCTGGCCTTTTCCAGTTCTTTGAGGCTGCATTCCGTGGCCCTGGGGCCCCTTCCCCGACCTTCAAGACCAGGAATCACCTCGCTCCCTCTCCCGCTCCACCTCCTCTCCCCAATTCCCAGATCTGGGGGTCCTCTGGGCCCAGCAGATAACCCAGCATCACTCACCCCTGTTTCCACACCCCTAAATTGCACCACATCCTGAGTCTCCTTTGCCTTAGGAGCTAATGTGGGCATCGTTGGGGGCCCATTCTCTGCCAGCCACGGGGGCTTTCACGGGGGGCCGGGGGATTGCGAGGCCTCCTCCCTGTCCTCACAGCTCAGCAGACCTGCCCGGGGCCTGCATTCCTCCAAGGGCATAGCTCTGCCCTCCATCGCTCAGCTCAGACTGGTTCATCCAGCCCATGGGGCAGGACTGTCGACTGACAGCAGCCATGGGGGTGGGAACTGGTGATGTTCCCAGGACCCCCCCTGGACCGTCATCCCAAGACCCAGCCTGGAATCCTGGGAGAAGGGCGGGCCGTGCGGCCTGCTCCTGTCCACGTTCCCAGAGCCTGGGCCGGTTCTGCTTCCAGTAATTCCCAGTCGAGCCTCCTGGTGCCGAAGGGCGAGAGAGAACCAGGTCCCACCCTCATTCAGATCCGTCTCTCCGCAGAGTCTTTTCGTGGTCACACCTCGCTGTGGCCTCGGACTCACGGGGTGCGTTTCCCGAGGGCCTCCCCAGTCATCCAGAGCAGGGTCGCTCGAGTCATGGGGGCGACAGGTGTCATTCCTCCGGGGCCGGAAGTCCAGGAGGTCACAGTCTGCCCTGACAGAAGCTTAACCATGGAGACAGGATGCAGGAAGAGTCCACCTCCCACTGCCCACACCCTCAGTGCGCACTCCCCATCCCACACCTCCTCTGATACTACCGCTCTTCTTTAACATTTTTATTGATTTCAGAGAGGGAGGGAGAGGGAGAAACATCGATGAGGAGAGAGAATCACAGGCCGGCTGTCTCCGACACACCCCCACTGGGGATGGAGCCCGCAATATGGGCGTGTGCCCTGAGTGGGAATCGAACCCTGACTTGCTGTCCTAGCCAACGTGGCTCAGTAGATAGAGCGTCAGCCTGCAGACCAAAGGGTCCCAGGTTTGATTCTGGTCAAGGGCCCATGCCTGGGTTGTGGGCTCAGTCCAACCTGCAGGAGGCAGCCGATCCATGATTTCCTCTCATCGAGGTTTCTTTCTCCCCCTGAAATTAATTTAAAAAAAAAAAAGTGACCTCCTGGTTCATAGCTTGACACTCAACCACTGAGCCACACCTTCTGTCCAAGCTGACTCTCCATTCTCTCCCGCTGAGTCCCGAGACAGGTCTTGCAGGCACCTCACCACCCCCACCCCATGTCTCTCGGTTGACCTCTCCCCAAGACCCCACCCTGGGCTGGCGGAGGCCAGGGTGCTGGGGGCGGGGGCAGGGGGCATGCACACAGAGGGAGACACACGGTAGGGATATTGGCGTTGGCCAGCAGAGAGCTTTTGCAATCTGTTCTCACAGGTGAACCAGTGGCAAGGCTGTGGGAAGCCTGCAGGGGGCTGGGGGCTTGGGGTGGTGCTCGGAGCACAAGGAGCATCATACAGTCGTGGTGTTCAACAAATCACTAAGGATAGAGTTTGGGGCGGGGAACGGGAGAGGGGGGGAGCATGCACAAATGTGCGGTCCCTTCAGCAGGCAGTTCTCTGAGTTGGTTACAGACCCAAGCCCCTTGTTCTAAGTCCAAGCTCACAGATCAATTCATTTTCTTTTATTTTTTAAAATATATTTTTATTGATCTCAGAGGAAGGAAGAGGGAGCAAGAGAGAAACATCCATGAGGAGAGAGAATCATGCATCGGCTGCCTCCTACATGCCCCACACTGGGGATGGAGCTCACAACCCTGGCATGTGCCCTTGACTGGAATCAAACCCAGGACCCTTCAGTCCAAAGCCGGACACTCTATCCATTGAGCCACACTGGCTAGGGCTATTTTATTTTTTTAATATATTTTTTTATTTTTGTCAGAGAGGAAGGGAGGGGAGAGAGAAACATCCATGAGGGCATCATGGATCAGCCGCCTCCCGCACACTGGGGATGGAGCTCGCAATCCCCGCATGTGCCCTGACTGGGAATTGAACCTTGATCTCCAGGTTCACAGGTGGACACTCAACCACGGAGCCACACTGGTCCGGCCCCTCTTTCTTTCTTTATTTTTTCTCTTTCATTAGCACCGAGCCTGCAGGTCAGTGCCAGCATCTAACACCCACATGCCCGTGGGAAGGCCCTTTGAGGGGTTAGGTACATGGTCACAGAGGAATGCAGGACCTTCCCCCAGTCAGTTGGAGAAGAGACATGATCCCGTGGCTGGAACCAGCGTGGAGCAGCCCCTGCCCCCTCTTTCTGTGGGTGCACCCCCCTTCCTGCCTCACTGCCCCCTCCTGCTGGCATTCCCAGAGTTGGACCAACAATACCGCTTTCTGCTCTCCATTTGTCCAGATTAAAAGAAGGACGTATTTGGGGGATCCCCAGAGGAGAAACCCCCAGACCAATTCTGTGTGCCATGGAGAGAGGCAGGCAGGCAGGAGGGGGGCAGGCGCCTCTCTGGGGAACATACATATTTCCGATTGACTATTAAAGAGTTAATCAACGCCAAGGCCTTCGGAGGCTGGAAGTCCCATCAATTTTGCATCTGGCACAGCACCGGGAGGAGAGAGAAGATGGCATTATATATGTAAAACGCAGGGAGGGCTCCCGATGACAAAGAACCCTTTGTCTGCCTTCCAAGTATTAAGGGCCACGTAGCACTCCCTCGCCAAACTCATCAGAAATGCAAATAAACAGATGGAGTGTCTGTCTGTCCGTCTGTGTCTCTCTCTCTCAGGCTACTGACATTTACCATCCCAGGCCTCAGAGCTCCACTGACCACTCAGACACACACACAGCCAAAATCAGACTTTATTCATCACACTTGAAGACTTTCCCTGCAGGCTCCAGTTGTCTAAGAAAATCTCTATGTGTGCTCCTTCCTCAGATCCCCTCCTTCTCCCGCTCCACGTCCCTCGGATAAACAAGAAAGCCAGTGACAGGGGCATACACCTGGCCCTACCAAACCAAGTGGCCTACTCCCTCTGATCCCCTTCTCTCTTCTTTCTTTCTTTTTTTTAAAAAAAATATGTTTTAAATATATTGAACCTAGGACCCTTCAGTCCAAAGCCAGACGCTCTATCCGCTGAGCAACACCGGCTAGGGCTATTCAATTTAATTTTATTTTTTAAATATATTTTATTGATTTTTTACAGACAGGAAGGGAGAGGGACAGAGAGTTAGAAACATCGATGAAAGAGGCATCGATCAGCTGCTTCCTGCACACCCCCCACTGGGGATGTGCCCGTAACCAAGGTACATGCCCTTGACCAGAATCGAACCTGGGACCATACAGTCAACAGAGCCAAACCGGTCCCAACTATTTTATTTTTTTAATAAATTTTTATTGATTTCAGAGAAGAAGGGAGAAAGAGAGAGAGAAAAAAACATCGATGAGAGAGAATCAGGGATCGGCTGCCTCCTGCATGCCCCCGACTGGGGATCAAGCCCACAACCTGGGCATGTCCCCTGACCAGGAATAGAACTGTGACCTGGTTCCTAGGTCGATGTTCAAGCACGGAGCCATGCTGGCTGGGTCCTCTTATTTCAACAGGACCCCAGATACTGCTGCCATTCCCTCCGTGAGCCAGCGGTCTTATCGTTCTAAAAGACCTCATGTAGCCAGGAACCCACTGGCTTCTCTCCCTGCAGGCCAGGCTCCATCCATGCCGGTGGCCACAGACAGAGGAACCAAGAAGGGACACCTACCTACCGTCTGTCTCCACCCCTCCACCCGGAAGAAGGGGTATCAGCAGCAGCTTGTTTGCTGGAGAAGGGGTGCCCCGCGGGCCGCATCCGTGTCTGCCAGGCTGTCCCTGTTATGCACCCACAGAGCCAGCGGCAAAGCGGCCAGCCACAGGCCCTGCCACCTCCCAGCCACCACGCCCACCCTGGAGAACAAGGGTCTGAAGCCCTGGCTGAATGCTGCTGAGTCCCTAATGACAGGAGGGGCGGGTGGAGGGGGCTGAGTGTGTGACCGCCCCCCCCCCCCAACTTCGGACTCAAGTTTAACCCTCTGAGTCTTCCCTTAGGACAAGGCCACACAGAGCGGGGGCGGAGGGGGGTGTCACAGTTAAACCCTCCTCAGATGCCACCATAAGCCCCAGCACCCCACGGAAGCAGGAGAGGGGTGGCTGTGGGGGCTGGGCTGCCCCAGGGAGCACGACAGGCAAGTAGGGGATGCCCAGGCTGGAGAGCAGGGGAGGGCACCCCTTAGTGGGCAAGGCAGGCCTTGGTTCCTGGAGGGTGGCGTTGAGCATCCCATCTCCTCAGTAGGAACTACACTCAGGCCCCAACTGGCCTGGCTCAGTGGATAGAGAGTCCAACTGAAGACTGAAGGGGTCCGGGGTTCAATTCCAGTCAAGGGCACACACCGGGTGGTAGGCTTGATCCCCAGTTGGGGGCGTGCAGGAGGCAGCGGATCCATGATTCTCTGTCATCATGGATGTTTCTCTCTCTCCCTTTCTTCCTCTCTGAAATCAATAAAAATATATTTAAAACAACAACAACAACAACAACAAAAACACACTCCAGTTTCATGGGGATGAGCCTAAAAATCTTGCCTTGAGGCCCTGGATGGCGTTTCGCGGTGTGCTAAGTGGTTATAGCATCGGCCTGAGAACTGACGGGTCTGGGGTTTGATTCCTGGTCAAGGGCACCTACCGCCCTGGTGAAGGCGCGTGCGAGATGCAACCCATCGATAAGTCTCTCTCTCTCATTGATGTTTCTCTCTGCCTCTCACTCTCTCTTCCACTCTCTCTAAAATTCAATGGGAGAATATCCTGGGGGTGAGGATTCACCAAAACCAAAACAAAAAAATAAGACACCCCCCCGCCCCCCACCCCTTCCCCGTCCTGGGGCCTGTCCACTTTCCATCTGACTCTGCGCCGCGGGGTGAGTCAGGCCGTTTGCACCCACAGCCGAGTCAGGCCCTTTGCACCCACAGCCGGTCTCCTTAACCCTCCACCTACCGTGTTCCGGACCCGAATTTTCAGCCACAAAAACTTGCCCCGCGCTGCATGCTCCCCCACTTCCTCTCCCCCAAACCCTTGATCTGTCCACTGGCTTGGCTCAGCCCCCCAACCCCAAAAGGGCCCGGCGATCCGGCCCCCAACGCTCCGTGCCAAAGGAATGCAGGGGGCGCATTGGTACACACACACACACACACACACACACACACACACACACACACACCCTCGCGCGCACCCCACTCCCCGCCCTTCCTCCCCGGCGCCGAAGTTACCTCCCCGGCTCCCGGAGCAGCCCCGCGGGTGGGTCTCGGCGCCTTTCCCGCCGTGTTCACGCCGCCTCGGATGCGCACCTCCGGGAGGCTCCGAGCCAGCGGGTCCCCGCCTCCGGGAAGCCGGGTCCCGGGTGCGGTATAGCCGCCGCCCGGATCTGGGGCGGCCCTGCGCTCACCTGCGCGCCGCCCCCCTGGCTGCGGCCGGGGCGGGGCGTGCCGGCGGGCCCCTCCCGAGCGGGGGGCAGCCTGCTCTGGCGCGCATGGCGCCAAGCTGGCGGCGACCCCGGGAAGTGGCCTGGGTCCCCGGGCGGCCCCGGCTTCAGGCTTTATGTCTGCTCCGCCCGCACCGCCGCGTCACGGGCTCGGGGGCAGCGAGCGACGAGGGCCGAGGAGCCGGCAGCGGAGAACCGGAGCCGGCCTCCCCATCACCGCCCGCCCGGCGCGCTGGTGGCGGGGCGCACCGGCAAGGATATACGCGCGCCAGGGGCCGGAGGGGCGGGCCGGAGGGGCGGGCCGGGGACGCGAGGGGAAGAAGGGGGAGGGGGCGGGAAGGGTGCCCCGCCGAGGCTGCAGCATGGAGGGTGTGAGCGGGCGCCGCCGAGGCCCTGTCCGCGGTCCCGGGTCGAGGCGAGGCCGCGCGCTGGAGGCTCGCATCCCCGCGCGCTCTCCGCTGAAGGTGACTGCGGCCCCCAGCGGCCGAGCAGGGGCGCGCCGTGCCTTCGCCTCCCTTCCCGGAGGCGCTGGGCTTGTCCTCCCCGGCCCGGCCTCCGCTCCGCAGCCCTTTGTCCGGCGGGCCAGGTGCTCCCTCCGACCCCGGGTCGTCCCTCTGGGCTGGCCTCGGCTGACACGGCCCAGATTGGAGAGGTGGGTGTTCCGCGAATACCCCTTCTCCAAACGCGCACAGATCGCACGCCCTCACACTCACACCCCAAGACCAAACACGGGACTGATGGGTACACGGACCAGAACCGAGGCCTCTCGCCGGTACCCTGCGTGCCGCAGTGGGACCCAACCTCCCCAGAACCGGTCCCTGAGGCCGGACGAGCCAGCTCCCACAAATGGCATCTGGGTCCCCCTCAAGAATCAGTTGTAAGCACAAGGAAAAGAAAGATAGAAAGAAAAAAAAAATACAGCGAGGACTGCGGAGGAGCCTACCTTGGAGCGGGGGAGGGGGGACAGAGCCCTGCCCGCCTGGGTCCCTGGCTTTCCGGGGGGGTGCAGTCCAGCCCGAGGTGGCAATCATCGCTACCTGTGGTCGGAGCAGGGCCCCAGGGACGTGTTCTGCCTCAGCCTCAGGCCTCCACATGCTGCCTCGCTGAGGCTGAGGCTGTGGCTGGCAACACTGGCTAAAAGTGAACCTGCTAATAAATGGATACTTTAAATACGCCTAGATCAGAGCCATGTGTATCTGCAGCCTGATTTTTTTCCCCCAGAGCTCAGCTGCCAGAGCTCTGAAATGCATTTGCCTCCAGGACCATCTTGGGAGGCAAGTGTTTAACCCACTGGATGGAGAGGGAAGGAGGACTTGGAAGATGGGGATACCATTGGATTCGTTCACCCTCCTCCAGGATTTTATGGACTTACTAGAGTCCCAGTGTACAAATTCATGCACGGGTGGGGTCCCTCAGCCTGGCCAATGGGGTCAGGCCAAAAACCGCTCTCCGACATCACCCAAGGGGGTCCCAGATTGTGAGAGGGTGCAGGCCAGGCCGAGGGACCCCACGGGTGCACGATCAGGGCCATGCAGGGACCCTAGAGGTTGGCCAGCAGGGGAGGGACCACTGGAGGGCCTGTCTGGCCTGTCTCAGTCGGGATCAGCCAGACTCCAGCAGCAAACTAACCTACCAGTTGGAGCGTCTGCCCCTAGTGGCCAGTGCATGTCATAGCGAGCAGTTGAGCAGCCTTGACATAGTATTAGCATACTATGCTTTAATTGGTTGAATGGTGGCCAGACTACTGGACACTTAGCATATTAGACTTTTATAATATAGGATTTTTGTAAAACTTTTTTTGCTTTTTTTTTCTCTTCTCTCCCACAGCCCCCCACGCACCTCCCAGCCGGCAACCATCAGTTTTTGTTCTCTAAATCTAGGATTCAGTCACACTAGACCCTTATTGTTGGCTGTTGTCATCTTTTTAAAATATATATATATATATTATTGATTGTTTACAGAGAAGAAGGGAGAGGGATAGAGAGTAAGAAACATCAATGAAAGAGAAACATCCATCAGCTGCCTCCTGCACAACCTCTACTGGGGATGTGCCCACAGCCAAGGTACATGCCCTTGACCAGAATCAAACCCGGGACCTTTCAGTTCACAGGTCGACACTCTATCCCTTGAGCCACACCAGCCAGGTTATGGACTTTATAAGCATGTTTGATTAATGAAAAGGTGGGACACAAGCATGTAAAACTCACGAGGAAGGGGAGGTGCCTGGGCATGGCAGAAAGTACTAGCCAAGGGCGCTCATGCAGATGGGCACTTGCCCTCCTGGAGCCGTCCCCACTGGCGAGTCTGTAGAGGCAGCTGAGTTATGCATCTCGTGTGTTCCGTGGCTTATTTCATGAACCAGCCAAATGGTGAATCCAGCTGGTAGCTGGTCACTTGCTGTAGCTGGGCCAGGACCTCCCCTCCCCACCCTAGCACATTCTCCCTGCCATCCTCGTCCTCCTCAGCTGTCTCAGGTCCAGGCAAACAAGAGATATTCTTTTCTCTGTGATAAAACAGAAGCCGAGCCCTGACCGGTGTGGCTCAGTGGATAGAGTATGGGCCTTCGGACTGAAGAGTCCCAGGTTCGATTCCGATCAAGGGCATGTACCTTGGTTGTGGGCACATCCCCAGTAGGGGGTGTGCAGGAGGCAGCTGATGGATGTTTCTCTCTCATCGATATTTCTAACTCTCTATCCCTCTTCCTTCCTCTCTGTAAAAATCCATAAAATATATTTAAAAACAAAAAAAGAAGCTGAGAAGAACATTCAGACACAGGCTTCCACTCGGCAGAGCGTTCGGCCCAGCACACAGAGGTCAGTTCCTAAGAGGTCCAGGACATCCATGTGGTGGCCTGGCCTGTAGATGAGGCCTGGCAGGGGTGATGCCGAGGAACCCCGTTTGCTGAACTCCGAGCCATGCGTCTAACTGCAGAGACTGCCGGCTTCCCTCCCCAACGCCGTCCTCAGTTCTCTGCCCGCCTGGCCTCCACATTGGGGCTGAGTTAGAATGGGAGCTGCAGGCTCACTAGTTTTCTGTCATGGCTTATCTATAGGAATTTGTGAAGACTTTTCTGGTTTGGGGGTGTGTTTTTTTTTTAATATATTTTATTGATTTTTTTTTTTTAGAGAGAGGAAAGGAGGGAGAGAAAGAGAGAAACATCCATGATGAGAGAGAATCATGGATCGGCTGCCTCTTGCAAGTCCACAACCCAGATATGTGCCTTTACCCAGAATCGAACCCAGGACCCTTCAGTCCGCGGGCCTACACTCTATCCATCCACTGAGCCACACCGGCCAGGGCTTCAAGGACGTTTCTGGCTCCAAGATGTGGCATTGGGTGTCCAGAGACCCTGGCTTGAGAAGGATGCTTGGGAGCAGGGCCTCCCACTTGCTCCTGAAGAAAAAACTTTCCCACACCTGCTGGATGTGTGAGCCCCCCTTTTTATATATATATATATATTTCTTTATTGATTTCAGAGAGGAAGGGAGGAGAGAGAGATAGAAACATCAATGATGAGAGAGAATCATTGATTGGCTGCCTCCTGCACGCCCCCCACTTGGGGATGTGCCAGCAACCCAGGCATGTGCCCTTGGCCAGAATCGAACCCAGGACCCTTCAGTCCGTAGGCTGACGCTCTATCCACTGAGCCAAGCCGGCTAGGACTGTGTGAGCCCTTGACTTTGATCTTGACTGTGTTACTGAGAGGTTCCCCTGGTGGTGGGAAGTGGGTGCTAGTGTGGGAGACACCTGTGCCTTGTTGGTCCCACACATACGGGCTTTGGGAAAATAAGGCCATTAGAATCAGGCTGTGGAGAAAACTGTGTAGTAGTGAGAAGGCTAAAAAGGGCTAATTCCAACGTAACCCTGATATTTGGAGGCTAGTGATCTGAATCCATGCCAGCAAGCTCAGTGTACATTCTTTTTTTTTTTTAATATATTTTATTGACTTTTACAGAAAGGAAGGGAGAGGGATAGTTAGAAACATCAATGAGAGAGAAACATTGATCCTGCACACCCCCCACTGAGGATGTGCCCGCAACCAAGGTACATGCCTTGACTGGAATCGAAACTGGGACCCCTTAGTCCACAGACTGACACTCTATCCACTGAGCCACATCAGTCAGGGCAACAGTGTACATTTTTGATAACCTATCATTATGTCACTACCTCCTTCCCAGATACTGGTCTTACAAAACTGGTTATAGAAGCCATAAAATTGTGACCAGTGCAGTGCCCCAGGGGGAGGGTTATTAACGCTGGTGCCAGGCCAGACGATCAGATATGGCCCGGAGACCCCCAACACCTGGGGCCCTCTTGCAAGGCCTGTGAAAAGGAGCAGAAGCATAATCCATATTTGTGGGACAGAGACCACAGGGAGATATAAGGGAGGGCCCCATGCGTGTTTCTTCACTCAGATTTGGAAGGCTGTTCCCTGAGTCCGCTGGCATATTAAACAGTGTCCCTCCTCTTCTTTGAAGCATCGCTTGGTTTGTCTTTGGTCTTCTGCAACCGCTGATTCCCTCACACCTTCTGTTTGGGCTGCCTTAGATGCTGTGGTGACAGAGCCCCGGAGGGAGGCTGACCACAAGATGGACGTTTGAGCACTGGGACCCTCCTCCCCTGCCCGAGCAAGACGCTGAGCTTCACCACGTTCCTGCCTGTGGCCCCTCCATGCCCCTTTCCTTTTAAATCTCACAGCCACCTTGACCAGTGTGGCTCAGTGGATAGAGTGTCGGCCTGCGGACTGAGGGGTCCCAGGTTCGATTCCAGTCAAGGGCATGTACCTTAGTTGTGGGCACATCCCCAGTAGGGGGCGTGCAGGAGGCAGCTGATGGATTTCTCTCTCATCGATGTTTCTAACTCTCTCTCCCTCTCCCTTTCTCTCTGTAAAAAAATCAATAAAATATTTTTTTTAAAAAAAAAAAGGGAAAGGCCGTCAGCAAGTCAATTCTGTCATTAATACTATCTGGTTCACATATCTGAAGGCTGGCAGCTCAGTGCTGTGTGATACTCACGAACATGTACATGGGCAGTGAGTATAGGCCATGTACCTGGAAACAGCACCCCAATTCAACAAACTGTCTCCCCTGGGAGGGAGCAGGTACCTCCACGTCTCTCAATGCTTGATTTTTCTTCAAAGCTCATTAAATATGCTTTGTGCCCCAAGGAGTGGGATTCAAGGCTGTGGATGTGGGAAGCCCCTTCCCCAGCTTCTCACAGGTACGATTGGGAAAACAGGTACACTTTCTTAGCCTCGTGTCCACACATACGTCCTGTTCTGTCTGTCCTCGGCTATGTGTGTGCAGTGTTCTTGATGAAATAAGCGTGGTCTGAGGAGGAGAGAGGCCCTGTCCATGGGCAGCCCCGCTTTGTGCCCCAGGAGTGGGATCCGAGGCTGTGGACGTGGGGAGCCCCTTCCTCGGCTTCTCACAGGGACCCCGAGGGTGTGTGGACGTGAGAACCATCTCCACTCAGACCTCACGCACAGCCTGCTGCCAGCTCCACTCCCACGCGTAGTGCGTGTTAACATAAAAATGTGATTTAGTCCCATAAAGAGTTTTTGTGAGTTTATTGGAGCCAAACTGCAGACAATTGCCGGGAAGCAGAACCTCAGAGGATTGGGATGATGTCCGGAGAATGGGGGCTCCATCTGTGTTTTCACATTGCAATCAAAGGAGGGGCCGAGGTGGGTGACATGAAATCCATTGGGGATGGACTAGAGAGGCGGGAGCAAGCAAAGAGGGGAAACCCCTGGGATTGGATAAAAGTAAAATGAAGGACACACACTTAGGTGGGTGCAGGGACAATTAACATGACAGTGAGGGGATCTGTGGTCTCCGTCCTTGGGCCCAGCACAGTAGGTTGTTCCTCAAGAGGTGCAGAAAAGGGGAGTTACAAGGTACCCAGTCATCTCACAGATATGTTATCTGAGAGACTAAAAGGCAAATGGGCTCAGTAAAGATCTAAATCGATCTTTCTTAGGGAATATAACGGCCTAGGACATGGCTCCCCACCCTAACCTGTTTGTAGTTAAATATTTAATTTCAGACCATCCCGTGAGGTGACTGTAGGTCTCTGAGTTTGCAAGGCTGCCACGCAGGCCTCCCTGAGCTGTCAGGTATACGTGGCCCCTTGAGTGCATGAGTGGCCCACTGGTGAGTCTTTTCGGGGCAGTGGGGCCAGGCAGTGGCGCAGGCAGCATGTGGGGTGCGGGCGTGAGCACTGCGAAGACCTGCAGGGCAGACTGCATGCAGCCGTGCGGGGAGGGGGGTGCATGGGAGTGATGCCTTTCCTATGAGCCTTTTGGAGGCTCGAGGCAGCCGTGGGAAGAGCATGAGATGCCATTTGGTCTCAGTGTGCGAGTCCTCCTGTCCCATCCTTGCCCACTCATGACCCCACAGGACACCTCCCAGAGCCAGCCAGGCTCCATTGTTGATTGCATGTGTCAGCATGACTGGGTGAGCGTGGAATCCGTGCATGGAGTAGAGCAGCTCGCCCCACGCAGGGTTGAGGGCTTTTGCAGAGCACAGGGCAGAGGCAGGAGACCTTGTCAGCCTGCCGAGCTCACGCACCAAGCAGTCATCTGCCCTCGGACCAGCTACACCTCCGGTCCTGTCTCCCAGGTCTCCCACACGTGGGCCCTTGTGGGAGCCCCTTTCCACGTCCCGAGTGGTTCAGGGTTCCCGGTTCAGGGTTCGAGTTCTGAAGGAGGCCGCACACAAACAAAGAGAGAGGCTAGAAAATATTAATTTGGCAATATTGGGGGGCCAGGCGGGAGCCTTCCTCTAGTGCAGTGGTTCTCAACCTTTCTAATGCCGTGACCCCGCAATACAGTCCTCAAGTTGCGGTGACCCCAAACCAAAAATTTTGGTGGCTACTTCAAAACTGTAATTTTGCTACAGTTATGATTCGGAATGTAAATACCTGATATGCATTATGTATTCTCGTTGCTACAAATCAAACATAATTTAAACATAGTGATTAATCACAAAAACAGTATTTAGTATGTTGAGAAATATTTATTACTAATTCCAATAAATAACATTTCACCATGGCATAGCATGGGTTTAAATATAACAACAGTAATATAACAATAAACAACAGTACAATATTTTGCAACAGTATGCTGCCAAATTCAGTGAGATGGTTGTGGTTGCTTCTTGCTTACCAATTCAGAAATTCTTGGGGCAGTCTTTGCAAGGGCACAGCGAAGATCCTTTTCCACAACAAGT